>DWHP01001462.1:0-16072 GCA_018247895.1 Parnassius honrathi
TTTCACGCTGGTATTCTGTGAGAGCGTGGTCCCTCCCCGGTCGAGCCGACCCATTCGTGCTACAATTATATTTTTAAAATAACTGCAGCATGGCTCTACCACATAGAATATACCTACACATAGAAGTTTCGCGGTTGTGGTTGCTCATAATTTTTTCCACCTTCAATATATCGCCAATTTGATTGATAAACTTCGGTCTGTGGCGACCCTTGCCGCCTTTGTCACTACTTCTTAATTTAACATTAGCATTATTTTTGTACGTGGTGTGCCGCAGCTATATTATAATGGTAGCACGAATAGTCGGCCCGACCGGAGCAGGATCACGCTCTCAGAGAATACCATCGTAAAATAGCAGCTTAATGCTGCTGTGTATCGTATGCTGAGTGTAGAGTTAGTGAACAGAACCGGGGACCCTGGAAGCGACGCATTTCTTTTTTGTCCTCAAAGATGACAACGCATCTGAGTTTTCATACTTAGTCGGAGATATTTGCAGATGACTATAGGCGTAGGACTTATAGGCTAAACAGTAGGCCGTGTGTTCGTTTATCACCTTACTTTTATTAAAAAAATATACGAAATAAAACTATGCGACCAAATTGCGTGTGGTGTTGATTTATTACGAAATGTCGATGTATTGAGTCACCACTCTAAACGATAGGGTAATAGCTGTCAGTCCTGAGGAAGCAATTGTTATCCGCAGTGGACATGAGGATGTAGCCGTCTTCGCCCCAGTCCTCGTCCCAGGAGTTCTTCGCGATCCAGTAGTTCGCACCGTCGCAGACACCGTAACCGGCCACCGTCACTGCGTGGTTGGTACTTTTCTTGTTGCGTTCCAATTAATTGTTAAATTAAATTGCACAATAAAACCTGAAATATAAAATACAATACAATACAATAAAATATTCCTGATGATATGCATCCCGTGGATGTCGCAAGAGGCGATAGAGAGAAATGAAACGCATGTTAAGTAATGAAATAAATAACATTTATTCAATATAGGTTATTGCATATTACTTATTAAAAGTCGCTGGTTTGGCAACAAACCTCTGTCCTGGGAAGAATCAGCAAGAAACACACCGGGCCTTTTTTTCAACATATTTCACTTCGTATTTGAGTATCTACCCGATAACAATTCTAAATTATAATTTGCGGTTGCCAAATTACTCTCAAGCATGGCAAATATTCCTGGGCACAGGCCTCCCCTCATTTCTGAGAGGGTTTCAGGGCAAGGAGTTGCCCACTGCGCTATCGCAATGTGTGTTGGCGAACTTCACATGTCTTCAAAATATTTTTTTTCTTATTTCTCAGACATGCAGGATTCCCCACGATGTTTCCCTTCACCGCCGAGCACGTGGTAAACCAGCACTTAAAATTGAAGTTAACAATTTCATTAGTGCCAGCGGGGATCGAACGCGGTTTGCTCGCGTACTGTGAAATTTACAACGGGTGCTAACCATCTGAGCTACTACGGTTATACGCATACAAGAATGAAAAATTTTTACTTATATATGAATGAAACTTTCTTTATCCGAGAGAGATTTAGAGAGTTTTATTCACATAAAGGGAGTAAAAAGTGCCGGTTCGAATTGGGGATGGACCGCACTCTCACTAAACACCAGCGTAAAATGGCAGCTTAATCAACTGGGATTCGTGCGTTGGTTATTGTAGAGAATCGAAGACTCTTTTCACAGGTAACAGGGAATTCCGTCTTAATCCCTTTGCATTTTAATTCTTAATCAAGTATAGATGTAGATATTTTTAGGTCACAGTATCCATTTACGATTAGGTGGATAATGTGATTTATCTATAAAATTGATGTAACTAATAAATCCTCCTATCTCTCATCTTCCTCTCATCTGTGTCCATGGACATCTTTTTTATGAGATAAGGGTGACAAACACCTACCTGATGGTAAGTGGTTGCCGTGGCCGATAGACATCTACATCTATCTTCGATTACGAATCAAAATGTAGATGCGTTGTCACTCGGGAGAACTAATATAGAATGCCCCGTTTAATGTGTCTCCTGTTCTCTACATTCATACGAACTGTGCGGAACGATCTGAACCGAACGGAAAAGTTACAAGAGGAGCTAAGAAGTTGAAAATGTTTTTTAAGATAAGGTGGCGCTGTTAAATTAAGAATCATCAATAGATTTGACTATATCTTGAAAAGTAAAGCATTGAGGAAAAGTCATTTTACCTTAGTATCTGTCTTTCTATCCGATTACAATGGGTTTGTATGTATGGATGGCCGTATAATGGCGGTGTAAGGATATGCACTACCCCATACCGCGCTGTGGGTATTGATCGACATCAGAGTGAAACAAACCAGCAGATGGGCCAGCAGCATATTCCCTATAACAACTATATAATAAAAACCCTGCGGTGGGCAAAGCAAATACGACTGGATACAGGAGAAAATCCTAGTGTGGGGGGTAACGTTTAAAAAAGATTGAATAAAGTAATTTCCGTTTCTATTTCTAAAAAATATGGTTTAAGATGAATAGTACCAGAGCGTAGCTTGTAAGTGAAGACCACATTAATCTACGGAG
The DNA here is from genome assembly GCA_018247895.1 of Parnassius honrathi. Classification (NCBI taxonomy): domain Eukaryota; kingdom Metazoa; phylum Arthropoda; class Insecta; order Lepidoptera; family Papilionidae; genus Parnassius; species Parnassius honrathi. Next base: position 2,554 of record DWHP01001462.1, read on the forward strand.
TCAATTGGAGGGGTAGGAGAGCGTGATCTCTCGAATTGCTTCTGCCCTTTACTCTTGTCCTCGTTGCGACTCTGCCTTCCTCAATATATTTCCAGGAGGTTGACATGTTGTGGTACAATAATGAAACACTGCTGAATTCCTGACTCGCAGGCCTATTTAAAAAGGCTGTCAAATACAACTGAATTTACGGCAAAAGTGATTGTGTATACTGAATTTTGTATTGATGCTATTTGTACATTTTTCTTAACTGTTTAATAAATGACACGGATTTGTCAAGAATTATAAACTTACCACTTAGATTCGTAATAAACTCTGCTAGAGTATTACAGCATTGACGACTCGGAATTGATGACAACACTGACGGGGCCGTACTTGTAGAGCGCCGCCTTTAGTGCAGACTCACTGAGCGATGGCACCTAAGCAAAGCCTTTGATGTTATAAATATTTGTCATATTCTTCATTTTGCAGTAGCCGTCCTTTGGAAAAGAAAATAACGAATCATCATCATCAAGCATCAATAAAGACCATCAAATCCACTGCTGTACCATTGTCTCTCCTTTTTATAATTCCTGACGATTGATATTATAGATATTTGTCATATTCTTCATTTTGCAGTAACTGTCCGGGTGAAAAAAAAAGAAAACAAAATATCGTCATCATCTGTATCATTAAAGACTATCAAGTCCACAGCTGAACCATTGTTTTTCCCAAGGGTGGCCACAAAGTACGGCCTTGAGCCACCAGCATCCATCGAATTTCCATACGTCATCACTCTTTGTATTGGGTTGCCGCAGTTAATTTCGCTTACCGATAAGAGGCTGCAGCATAGTCAAGTCAAGGGAGTCCGAATCAAGCCGATTACTAAGAAGAAAATTCCGACCAGAAGACAACAGTGCAAGCAATGCCATTTGCCGGCAGAAATATTAACATTGAGTTGCGGCATTTATGGTCGCGGGTTTGAATTTGGCATGAAAAGAGAAGTCGTATGTCTTTTAATATTTTTAAAAATTTACTAAAAATTATTAAGAAGTATATTAACAATTGATTTTTCATGTAATTTTACATTTGAAATGGCTTTTCTAAAATGTAAATTCAAACGACAGTGACACCATTATATCGCTTTAGTAACGCGACTGTATGGTGAAATGTTAACGTTGTCAACATTAAAAAAAATATCATTGGATAATGCAGGTTATATTGTTGCGTGCCATAATTAATGACTGGTACATGGAGACATTAATTACCACTTGTGCCCTCTAGTATCGAGTAGCAGAACTGGGAGAGTTACGATCCTTCTAGAGATTTCCATGCCAGAACTTTCTGCACCCGATCAGTCGGATTCGGTATGTACTCGAACATTGTAGATGTTTCAGTAGAAGACGCCCTATATAAGGCCGTTATAAACCGCGACCCGGGTGAGTACTGAATTGGCCATTCAGGCGACTACTTCGAAGCATATAATTGCGAATTAAAGTGATCACAGTAGTAGTGTTTTAAGGTAAGGTGTTCGGTATTTAAAGGGTCAATTTTGGTAATTCAATCGGCAGTTTCTATTGTCACGAACCCAAGCTCGTAACAATTAGTGTCAGAATTGGAATAAAATCATGTCAATTTTACCTAAGGACGACAAGGAGGGTATCCGTATCCGAAGTCAACGCCAACAGCAGAGGAACCAAAGACGATTTGGTGGTGCAGCACCGCAGACGTCGGAGGCCAGCCCATCAGCAGCACCTGACTTGGATGTTCTGATGATATTGCTGCAGGACCAGGCCCTCCAACAGGAGGAACAGCCCCGTCAGTTGGAAGAGCAGCTTCAGTGCGGACGAGAGGAATAGGCCCGCTGTTTGGAAGAACAGCTCAAACGCGATAAGGAAGAGTAGATGCTTGATGAGCTTCTCATGAAGGACCTTCACGCTACCTTCAGGAAAGTGATAGTGGAGGAGAAGGATATTGTTGCTCAACATGACGATCACCTGTCGGAAGCTGAAACCCGAATCGACGAAGTGAATAATTATGTTGACCACGTGATGACTGACGTGAAGAAAACTCTGGACTATCTCGAAATTGGGGATGGAATTTCGGCTCCTGTTGTAGCTATAATACCTTCTTTACGTGAATTCAAAGTGCCGTCGTTCAACAGGACTTCTTCCTGGTCAGAAACTGAAACAGAAACAGAAACTTTTTTATTCAGTGTAGATAATAACAATTCTTATTGAAGGTCACTTTTTTAAATTACCACTGGTTCGCAAAAAAAAACTCTGTCCTGGGAAGAACCAGCAAGAAACCCAATGGGACTATTTTTTTTTCAATAATAGCTTATCAGTCAGCCTACAAAATCCAGTTCGAGGCTGTCATGAAGGCGAACGGCTGGAATAAAAGACTGCTCTTAACCTAGGCCTGCGCGAACAGGCCTTAACTGTTCTGGAAGCTCTTGACAAGGAAGTGACTTACGAGCAGCTCCTTGAGACATTGGAGGCGAGATATGGCGAAGCTCACCTGGAACACATCTTTCACGCGCAGCTTAAAGATGAAGGACAAGCTGGTTCGAAAAGCATACTGGTCTATACCTGCGCTTATCGAAGGGAACCTGGTGCAGATATTTATTGACGGTATTCGCAACCTTGAATTCAGAGCTGCTGTAAGGCTTAGGGCACTATGAGACGCTTAAGGACGTCTTGGCTCTTACACTTGAGTTTGAAGCCGTGCGGCGGGATCGTCGTTTCCATCGTAGCAGGGTGGTTCTATCGGCTACGGTTGGCAACTGCAATAAAGAATAATGCCCTAGGTACTGCGACTGTGGGGAAAGGGGTCATCTTCGATAAAGCTGCCCTAAGCGAATTGTAGAAAGGGAAGGTGATCGATCTCGAGAGGTTAGTGTGGCTAACAGCACCGCCCAGCATCGCAGCGGGAAATCTCATGGCAACGCGGATGTAAGTCAAGAAGACCTTGTCCTGAAGATTGCAAACATTGTACTAGGAAAGAGGGCAACTCAGATGCAATCCTCATAGATGCTCAGGACAGACTACCTCAGCGACGAGTGGAAGGACAACCTACAACATGCACGGCAGGAAGATTCGGATATCAAGTCAATTCTGGAGTGGATGAAAACCAGTGCTCCCAAGCGCAAATGAAGTGACGTTTCAGTGATGAGCTCGACCACGAAAAGCTATTGGGCCCAATGGGACAGTTTGCAGTGCTGCAGTTTTGCAATTCAGGATAGAACCCTGTGTCATAAATGGGCAAATGGTCAGTGTGACCGCTGTCATTTGCAAATTGTTGTCCATAAGGCTAAAGGACCGGCTTTTCTATAGCAGTACAATAATGGTTGTTCAGGAGGCCATCCGGGAGTTAAATGAATTCTACTGAAAACCCGAGAATGGTTTTACTGGGTACACTATCGTGGCGATGTCGAGGACTGGTGTCGCCAATGTACAAGTTGTGCGGCTGTGAAGGGACTTCATACTCGTAGTTTTTTTTTTGAAAATTTTAAATTGAAATTGTACAACGTTGGTGCACCATGGGAGAGGATAGCTCTTGACGTTGCGACACCGTTTCCGGAAAGTGGAAGTGGTAACAAATATTTCATGGTTGTCATGGATTACTTCACTAAGTGGCCGGAAGTCTTCGCCATTCCAAATTAAGAAGCTTCAACAGTTGCAAATAAACTAGTTCATGAAATCTTCTGTGGTTTTGGAGTACCTTTAGAGATTCATAGCGATCAAGGAACGAATTTTGAGTCTCAAGTATTTCAGAAAACTTGCCGAGTTATTGGTACTCATAAAACAAGAACAAATTCTTACAACCCACAATCTGATGGAATGGAAATGGAGTGAAACCCACAATCTAATGTCTGATTAAATCGTTCTACCTAGCAAAGGTTGTGAAAAATCGGCAATGAGATTGGGACAAGCACATACAACCGTTTTATTTGTCATATTGAAGTGCTGTTTACGAAAGTACATCGGTAACACCGGCTTTCGCAAACTTCGGAAGGGAATTACGGCTGCCTGCGGACCTGATCACCGTAAATCCACCTGATGCCTCACGAACTATAACCGATTATGCAAATGACTTGCGGAACAAAATGAATGACATTCATGAGAACGTCAGACAATCGGGCCAGCAAAAGTCTGAAAAGATGAAAACCCGGTATGACCGCAAAAAGAACAACAAAGGGCTCGACGAAGATTCACTAGTGTGGTTGCACAATCCAGTTCGCAGTAAATAGAAATTCCCTAAGCTTCAAGCTAAATGGGACGCATTGTACCAGATCGTGACAAGGATCAATGACGTAACCTATCGGATACAGAAAGGTGCAGGAGGTACTCCTAAGATCGTCCATGTGGATCAACCGGCGCGTTATTATGGGGCTGATAATGCTCGGGACGAGCATGTCTTAGGAGAGGGCGGTGTTGCGTGCCATAATTAATGCCTGGTGCATGGAGACGTTAGTTACCACTAGCACCCTCTAGTATCGAGTAGCAGAAATAGGAAAGCCAAGATTCTTCTCTACACTTAGTCACTCGGGACCGGTATGTACTCAAACATTCTAGATGTTTCGGCAGAAGAGGTCGTATATAAGGCCGGTATCGACTGCGACCCGCGTGAATACTGAATTGGCGATAAAAGATAAGCGATATAACTGTGAACTAAAGTGATCAGTAATACAATTGTGTTTTATTATTAGTGTGTTTTAAGTTGTAATTAGTGTGCGGTAAAGTGTTAATTTTGGTAATTCCATCGGCAGTTTTTATTGTCACGAACCCAATGCTCGTAAAAGTATCTAGAAGTCTTGCAGTTGTGTGTTTGGGTTGGAATTTAATTTAATTATTTATAGGATCCAAAGTAGAAGAACCTATCCATCTTCTCAATTGAAATTAGGGTGTTTTTTGATTTAAATAGCCTCGAATATCATCCTTGGAAGGAATCGGTATACTTTAGCGAGGATTTGTGGTTAAGCAAATCTGATGTAATGACGGAGGCGATCTTGAACGTGTTAACATACTGAAAATTTTTCGGAGCGTCATTTGTTCTCGTCAGCTATGTGTTATTTAACGCATGTTTTAATTGATCTCTTAGTTTGTCCTATGTAAGAGAGACCACATTCACAATCAAGCTTGAAGATCCGAATATAGAAAGTACAAAAGTATAGCATGATTACGATTGGCTCACAGCCTTAACGGATATAAGGACGTCTCAACAAACAAGTAGTTTTTTCCATCAAAAATTTAACTATTTTTTATTAATAATAATTAACTATATATGAATTTGTGGCGAAAAATTAATGCAAATTCTCTCATGTATACTATACTGTATGTCTGTTTTTGTACAGGATACTGCAGATAATCTTAACAACGTTAAGTCAGTTAACGGTAACGTTTTATTAAAAAAAAAAGAGATGACGGTGAGGGTGGTACGTATGCAGATGAAATCCTAGGCAGAAAGCGGACTCCTCTTTCAGCCTAGTTAAGCATCAGGAAAATGCTGGAGTCCATTTAAATTTTTATTATCCTATGTCGCCTCTCACATACCGGGTAGTAAATATTCTTACATATCCATTACATGGTACAAAAGCATATGTATAAATATTTATACGTAAAGGGACGCACGTAGTAGTGTTAGGTATGGCATAAGTAAATTGATATGGAGAAGGAGGGCAGAAAGCTAAAATGTATATGTAATATGTCGCACAAAATGTAATAATGAATACATATCGAATAAAACTATATTTACGGATTTTATCGCGTTTAATTAACTATTTTAACTTATTCTTAATTCTCGACGATTCGTATGGTTACAGCACCGATGGTCAACTTCCCCCCCCCCCATGACTGTGGGTGAAAATACGTTAGTATAGTTTTATTTAACACACATAACGAAAATACGTATAGTTTTATTCAACGCACATAATGTAGCCAAAAGAATTTTAAAATGTTGGCAACAAATAGTGATTACTTTTTGTGCGATTACAAATGTTCCTTTAAAGCTCTCAAAACAGCGTGTATTTTATATATTGTATGTTAGTACACACACAGCACAGAGCTCACTGTCCACCTGATTGTAAGTAGATGCTGTGGTCCATAGGCATCTACATTTATTCTTGATTAACTATTAAAATGCAGATGCGTTTTTACCCCTGGGAACTAAGAGAAATGCCATGTTTCCAGTAGAAAGGATCTCCGATCCTCTACGCTCACCACAACAAAACACAACAGCATTAAGCTGCTTTTTGACACTGGTATTCTGTGAGAGCGTGGTCCTACCCCGGTCGAACCGACACGTTAGTGCTACAACCTGCAGTGTGGTTCTACCATGTCAATATCTGTATTTAATGTGCAGTTAAAATCTGCCAGTTTTTGGATTAATTTCCTTTTCCCATTTGATGGTTCAATTGTTTGCTTAACATACAAACCTTAAAAATTTATGAATTATCTACGGCCGAATTTTCACCACCAGACGGCCACTAGTTTAATTGTGTTTACCTGTTCTAAGTATGGTCCATATTCCCTCTGGGTAGGTATGCTATGTAACGTCACGTATTTAAACGTCTCGTACAGGAATCCACCGTCACAACCTTGGTTAGTTTCAAATTTAAAATCTTTGCTGTAATATTAAAAATCTAATGATTTCTTATATTTCGCGAACACTGATCATTCATTAAAAATAACTTTACATATTTTATCAGGGGATAAGTCGCCCTGATGATTATTGTATTGATATTATATTATATTGGGCTCTGCTTCTGTGTTTCGTCTGTTGAGTGCAGGTGGCCGGAGGCCCAACTCCCCCCCCCCCACCATCAACATGGTAGCGGAATTAAATGCTAGACTACCTCAGGAGGGTACCAGCACACCTGAAGAATTCCTCTACTACTTCACTTCTGAGCGTGGGTGCTCAGGCTGCCCGCGAATTCTGGGGGGAGGGGAGGAGGCAAAATTCTGCTCGAGGCTAAACCTGCTCGGGGCAAACGGAGCAAAAAGTCTAAGGCGCCTGCTACCACGCTATCCGTGAATCTCTGCAACATCAGGGGACTTCGTTCAAACCTTAACGCCGTCCACTACCATCTGGAAACGGCGAGGTCGGCCTTGCTCCTTCCAACCGAGATACAGATCTCCTCTCCGGCTGATAATTCGTTTCTTCCGACCAGAAATTAGAACACTCCTCTTCGCCCCGGGCTGGAGTTTGCGTAGACGTCAGAGAGGACATCTGTTTTCGACGCCTCGGCAGCCTTGAAGTTACGGACCTGTCCATCTTATGGCTACGCGTAAACTGCGATGACCATCCCCGCGTCTACGGTTGCCTTTATACGTCCCATAGCGGTACAGTCCACACGGTAAACATGCATGCAGAATGTTTGCCGCTAGCCGATAGCGTAATGACGTCACGGGTACTATTAAAACTTTCTACAACCAATAACGCTAATAGAGAACTACAAAAATAACGGGGATGACATAATAAGTTACGTAACTTAACAATGATTAATTAATTTCTACAGTTTTCTATAAGCTTCAAGTAAGATTACGTATAAGTATGTTTGTAGAAAATCAATTTGGCTAACCTCGCTATGCAGAAATGCGAATGAGGTTGACGGAAAGTAAAGAGGTAGTAATCGGCTGGTCTCGAGCGACTTAGAGGTGATCTTAGAGTATACATAAGTATGTAGAGATAGAGTATACGTAAGTATTTAAAAAGTGTGGAACATCTACATACTTATGTATACTCTAAAGGTGCAGTGGATTCTCAAACGCTTGATTCCTTTATTCAAGCCACGTTTAGTTCTCCGTAACGATCCGTTTCATTACATACGAGGTGCATGTGAAACAGTTCATATTACATACATTTCATCCAGCAACGTTACAAGATAACGTGACAGTTTTGATTTTTAATATTGTACTAAATTTCTTTACTACGTCGATAAAGAAATTTCACTTAAATAAGCAATTAAAAGCCATTGAGCTATTATTTACTAGTACGTAAGTACATATTATTTCAATGTTAAAAGCAAAAATGTTTCTATACATATTTAGAAACTATTCGTTTACTTTTGCGAGCCTTTTCGCAGTAAAAAAATGCATGCAAACTTCTTTTTTGGTTTTTTTACCTCAGTATTTTTTTATGATAGCTTCACATGTAGTCAAGATCTGACCGGTAGTTTTCAAATCATCTTTGATAATGCGTATTTGACTTCGACTACATTGATAATGTGCTCATTTTAATTTGTATTGAAATTACGTCGATTGGGAACAACAGGAAAACACAAACAGGAAATTAATAATGAAGAAAAATAGATAGAATTAGATGATCGCTAATTTTCGTACTTAAATCTCCAAGTAGAATGAAATATCAATGCGTATCTATCGTACGCGTAATTGATGCATATAAATCACATTCAAATTGAGATAATTTGAAAAAGAAAGTAGAAGCCTTATTCACTCTTATTTTCAAAAATTGCAATAACGGTATATTCTTACTTATATATTTTAACTTGTGTAAAATCTGGCTATTCATTGAAAAATAACATTGTACATGTGCCGAACACCCAATTTCCTCCCATGGTTCCATGTCGGGTTCTTAGGACGTCACAACATGGCAAACTTACTTTTGATAGACGATATTACACCATCTTGTCTCATGTCATAATTCTTTGGTAGTTCTTTTTCCACAGCTTTTAGTTCTTCTTCGGAGAAAGGAAACGACTCAGTGCCAAGAGCGTTAGGGTTGGAGGGCTTGGTTTCAAAAATTTGTACCAGTTCCACGTCGAAACGATCAGCAAATTTGTTAACTTCTAATTTATAGCCCAGATTTTTGCGATTGTAGTGTACGATGCGTCTGAAATAGTTGTCTTCCTGAGTAAGTGTGACTGAATCAACAACATTAAAACATATGTTTCAAATATTAAAAGGTACCTCCAATTATCTTCAAATATTAATTTCCTTACTTCAGATTCTTTATCCTTATAATTCCTTCCATGATAATTTTTATAACTGTAATAAAATATAGTAGCCAAATTTCAATCGGAATAAATATTTAAAAATTTTTACCCTTGCGTAAAAATAAATTTGGTTTACCTTTGAAAAGCTTTGTTTACATCGGAGTCAAGATGAGGATGGAGGTTTTCGAGATCCTGATTTAGGTTTGTACCTAAAGGCTGTGCATCCTTACAATTTTCAACTGAAATAAAATGCTAGGAAATATAGCCGTTTATATTTAGTTTATAGAAGAGTATAGAAGGAAGAAATGACAAAATTCTTATCATGAATAAGTTTGTGATAAGAATATATATATTCTTATCACAAACTTATTGTTACGAGCTTGAGCTTCGCGACAATAAAAACTGCCGATTGAATTACCAAAATTTACACTTTTAGTACCGAACAACAACTAAAACTTAAAACTGTTGGTTAAGATATCAGGCATGACATTTTCTGGAAACACTAGATGGCGCTAGGGGCATCAATTATAGCTTGCAACATTATCATAAACTATACGGAGTGTTAACACACAGTCTACTTCATGGTAAGTGGATGCAGTGGCCAATAGCCATTGCATACAAATTTAACGACATATTTGATTACTCTTATAGTATATTTATGTTTTGAATGAATTTCTGGACTATCTTGATCTGAAATCAACTAATATCAAAAGATATTATCTGCGCAATAATTAACATAGTGCGGTATAATACGTAGTGTACATGTTCTGACAGTTATTTATTATAAATATATAGAATCAGACGTTATCTTGTGGAAATACATTATATTTTTATAAAAAGAATAATGGGTGACAAACGAGTCCACAGTCTACTTGATATTAAGTGGATTTTGTGGCACAGTGATATCTAAATCTATTGTTTGCATGGTAAAGCCATGCTGCAGTCATATTAGTACTATAGTTGTAGCACGAATGGGTCGGCTCAATCTTGCCGCTACTGTGTTTCGTATGGTGATTGTAGAGAACCGGAGATCGTTTTTATTTTTTGGAAATGAGGCATTCCATCTTAGTCCTTACGGGTCACAACACATCTGCATTTTGATTATAAATCGAGGATAGATGTAGATGTCTATAGGCCACAGCAACCACTTACCATTAGGTGGACTGTGTTCTTGTTTGTCACCTTATACTATAAAAAAACCCGTTGATTAAGGATCAAATGCGGACTGATGCCTTGCTAACTATGAGGAGTAAAATAAAATGCCTTTACAGTAATATTTTACGCTGCAACAGTTGCTTTTTGCGCTGGTATTCAGTAAAAGCGTGGTACTCCCTTTGTGCTGCAAACATACTATAGCTGCAGCATGGCTCAACCACATGTTTTTATAAAAAGCACGAAATCAAGAAAAATCTACCATTGGACATATACTTCACGTTAACGTTTCAAAAAAAAGCTTTAGATTCTTAATTGTAGTCTTACTTGATGTAAATTGGTTATCGCTGAATACAAATACGGCGCTTTTAGGACTTGAAAGCGCCAAATCCTTTCTGTATATTCTTAATCTTCAGGTCCTCATAGAAAAAGAGTCTATTACCCTATATTTTCACGTGGGTGATGAAAGAGACGACAGAGGAAAGTATGTATTAATTACACAAATATTTATATTTGTATTTAGTCTTTGCCATAGTATCCATGATTGGCAGGCGGTTTGGTAGATTTTATTAAATTTTGTTTTGTTGAGGATGCTGCTGCCTATCTTCTTTTTATAGAATAAGGGTGACAAGTGAGCACACAGTCCATCTGATGGTAAGGGAATGCTGTGGCCCATAGAAATCTACATTTATCCTCGATTAAGGATCTGAGGACTAAGATGGAATGCCTCGTCTCCAGTAAAAGAGAAACTCAGTATTAAGTCGCTATTTTACGCTGGTATTCTGTGAGAGCGTGGTCCTTCCCCGGTCGAGCCGATTCATTAGTGCTACAACCATATTTTTTAAGAAATCTGAAAAGCTGATTACTATTAGTTGAAGTCACGATCATGATGACTCCCTGGTAAAAACTACGCTAATATTGCACGTCTCATTACGTAGTGCCTTACTCTCCACACGTCACGGTCAAGCAATTTCGTGTTCTTAAAATGCCTCTATCATTAATCATATTGCACTTATACGATAATATGAGTAGCCATATATAAAGAAAACACTCTAATTAATCCATCATATATTTTCTAACAAATCATTTCATATTGCTACCTTGAAAAAAAAAACGGTTTTAAAAAAATCAAATGGACTTGGACGCTCGGATGTAGATTTTGTATGTGGTCACGACAACTCGCGAAAAAATTGACGTAACGAGACCGAGCTTTTTTATTAGTTTCAGAATTACATCAACCGGTTTCCTATTTCATATCAGTAGCCTGCTAAACGTTAACGCGTAGTTTATTAAATAAGTGATTTACGACTTTTATAAGTTTTATTGCTATTAAAAATTTAAAGGCACTTTCATATTTTTTAGTCCTTGATAGACAAAAGACAAATGTACCATAAAGCCTATACCGATTTTATACTTAGTGTAATCGATTTATTTCGGTAAACATTACTCAAAAATTTTCCCCATAGGTGACATCACCTGTTAAAACAATAGAGCGCTAAATTTAAAACACGTAAATAATATATTTTAAAAGTCAGGAATATTCATTTCATTTTTTTTATCAAAATGTAATGACATGTTCACGAGGCGCGCACTTTCGGATTTTCCAAATATTTTTAAATCGTCTTCCTGAGCTTATTTAAGTCTACTGCAGATTGATGTTCCGTAATATTGTACGTTCGGTGACTGCAATACCAGACGTATCATATTTTCATATGTTTGTCACATTCGTTCAGAAGCGGAGCTAGACCTAAATTTGGTGTCACGGTCTTGAGCCACCTAAATACATCAATATCCTACACGTTTTACCTGGTCGTTTGACCTCCATTTAGTTGCAGTCACCTCGCTCCGCTTACCAGGAAGCTGCTTTTCGGAAACGTTTCTTCTCCATAGGTTGTCGGTTCTTCGAGCTACGACCGTTCCATTACGCATTCTTTACTGATACCTTGAACCATGTCCGTGACACTGGGTCTGCTGCGGATATCTTCGATACGGATTCTGTTACACAAAGTAACTCCGCGCATAGTCTTCCCCGTCGTTTACGGAACGACTTTAAGCTTTGTCATGCATCCAAAAGAAAAGAACCATATCTCGGTTCCACAGCTCATTACTGACATCACGCACTGGCTGCACACTTGTTTTAAGATTTTGAGGGGGGGTTTGAGGGGGGGACCTCACAACCGAGTCCTATTCGTTGCTTGGCTACTTGCTCGAAGGTGGACTTGCCTTGTGGATTAATTCCTGTCTCTTATGAAAATACACTAAAAACACTCATTGCGATCTAAACTGTTTATGTGATAGCACCCATATTAAAATCATTAAAATATTCATTCATTTTTAAGGGTAATTAACATACAAAATATATATAATTGCACTTGTTTTCTCTTAGATGTAGATATCAACGAAATTTGATATATTTGTGGCGTAACTCGCTCCACTTAGACCGACGCAAATCCGCTACGCGCACGAAGATTAAGCCACACGCTTATATCACGCCACGACCAGGGAACAATGCGAATCTTTGATAAGATAAGGTACCGCGCCTTTAACGGAGCGAAGAGAATGTGCGACGTTCATTCCGCCTCCATCCGGCTTAGTAACAGGACGCGACGCGCTACTTATATCAATTAACTTACATTGTTCTCGTAGTTAATTTTATCTTGTAAATCAGTTTGTAGTAAAAGTGGTTTATAATATAGAAATAACATTACTTCATTTGAGTCAGTTGATACTCATTCCTATCCCACATTAGTATTCGTTAGTCAACAATATAACGTATTCGAACACGCCAACATTGGGTGTGGTCTCCGCATGGTACCCACATTTAGTGACTCCCGCGTTTGGGATTGGTAATCCCGACGATTGGTGAACCCTGCGTTTGGTGAACCATCGACAAAGCCGAAATAACGGTAAAGTGAACTACGCATCGTACTGTAGCAACGATTTAGCTTCAAAAACGACGTGGTGATAACAAAGGATAGAGCGTAGTCCAAGTCAACAAGGTGAGCGTCTCATTATTTTTTTATTTTGATATTGTGCTATGATGGACGAACCGAGTATAGTCAACGTTACCAATCAGAAAGATTTGACTCTTGAGAAATTTTGAGAGTTGGTGTTAGAGTACCCCAATTCCTGACCGACGAGCCTGCCTGATGGTTCGAACAAATGGAAGGCCGGTTCCTATTGTCCAGGATCACAAATTATGAGACAAAATTTTATTACGTAACCGCGCAAATAGAACCTCCTTACGATAGGGAAGTTAAGGATATTATTACTAACCCACCTAGAACCGATAAGTACCTAACATTGAAAACGGAATCAATACGTCGTATTTCAATATCGCAGGAGAAGCGCCTCGAGTAATTGCTCAACCATGAAGAGCTTGGAGATCGGAAACCATCGCAGTTCCTACGCCACCTGCAGAATCTAGCCGGAGCA
>DWHP01001463.1:0-16071 GCA_018247895.1 Parnassius honrathi
ATGGCAAATCTGTCGGAATTATGGGTATACGGGGGATTAAAACGTTCTCTCCTTTTGCCATTCCAGTCATAATGATTGCTTTTACAATATTGCGACCGAGGTGTGTCACTTGCAACCGTGTGCCATTACACAGTCTTGGTGCATCTAAACTCCGCATTAAAAGGACAGGAACGCCTACTTTCAGCCTCAGTTTGTGTGAAGGTACTCCCGACAGTTCTAAAGAATTAAGAAATTCTACAGGGTATGATGTTACTTGTTCAGTATCCATTACAGTGTCTACAGAGAGAAACTCAACAATATCACCTTCCACGCGTGACATAATTTGCTCGTTTATCTGTCCCACCATTTCATTCGTCGGCGCTAAAATTGCTCTTTCACATAACCAGTCTCTATTCCTCATATTAGTTAGCAGTTCGCTATAGACGAAGTTATTTAGATCATCTGGATTATGCACAACATTGCAGAATTCACGATCCAATGTAATCATGCCATTACCATCCTTTGCCATACGATCTTCTCCAATTTTAAGAAGAGCAGCAGCATAATGTCCAGATTGTACATCATTGTGTAGTTGCACTCTCATATTTGTAGACAGACTAAACGTTTTTACGTGCACCCATAACGTTGACGCTTTTAAACACGCATTTATTTCATCTGCAGGGGTGCCTTTAGTGATAACCGGCAAAGTCTGTCTAAAATCGCCCGCTAAAAGTACCACCATCCCCCCCATGATATTTGGATTACTCTTGATGTCTTTCAAAGTCCGATCTAGAGCTTCAATTGCTCTTTTATGGGACATAGTACACTCATCCCAAACTAATAATTTACATTGCTGCAACATACGTCCACGCTCGCTGTTTTTACTTATATTACAGACTGGCATTTCTTCATGGGCTAAGTTTAATGGCAGTTTAAGCACCGAATGTGCCGTTCGACCACCATTGAGCAGAGTGGCGGCTATTCCGGAAGAGGCAACTGCTACAGCAATTCCTTTATCTTTTCGGATTTGCGCTAAAAGCAAGTTTAAAAGAAAGGTTTTTCCCGTGCCTCCGGGAGCATCCAAAAATAACAAACCACCTTCGCCATCTTCGATTTTTTTGAAAACATTGTCAAATACTAACCTTTGTTCTGGGATCAAACGTGGAACAGACTCTGTCAATTGTTGTTGTAAGGAAGCAGTATCGTAATCTAGTTCCCGTATTAAATCGCTACTGATTTCCTCGGTTCTCTGTGGTCTGATCATTCCATAATCTGATAAATCCTTTCCAGAAATTGTTTTAACCTGGTCTTCAATTTTTGTCAAACCCTCATTGTAAATTAAATCACTGTACGTGACATTGGGATTTTGCTCTTGTAATCTGTGCAATATATCGTCGGTCATATCATTTTTGTATTTATCCCACAATTGTTGAGGATTTGAAAGACCACATGTCGCTACTAATACAGCAAATAGCTCTCTCATCTTGCCTGCTGATCTACATTGAGCAGCTTCTTCCAGTGTCACATCCCAATGGTTGTCATTCTCCAGTAATCCTCTTGCCTCACATGCCTCTCGAAATGTAGGATAATCTTGTGTGTTGTATTTTTTTAGATCATTGAAAGAGGTAGGTCCGCGCACATGGTGTAAAAGCATGCGTAGACAAAAACATTCCATGTTACTAACATGAACTGTATAAACTCGTCCTAAAGCATCTCCAGATTTGACGCCAGGCCAATCGTGAACTGAAGTACCTTGAATGCGGCGTTTCCAAGTTTTCCTACTTGCATCCCAAGTATAATACCTCGGCACCTCGACATAAAGAAGAGTTTTTGCAAACTCATCTCTGATACAAAGATCAAAAAAAGCAGTGAGTGTGGTTTTTGGCGGAGTAGTTATTCGTTCGTGGAAATTGTGTTCATTAAAATAAACGCGTTCACCATTTTCTAAATGCACGCTGAGATGTGTCACGGTGGGATGCCTTTCGTGCAACGGAAATGCTAACAGACGCCACACGGCTTCGTTGCTGCTGACATACCGACCAGACTGATAAGTTTGTACCTCATCTACGGGATTCACAAGATCAGTATTTCTAAAATTGAAAATAGCTTGATCACTACCCTTGTTTATATATTTGCAAATATATTTGATGGCGCGTACTGAACTGCATGCCTCAACATTTATGTGGGCGTTAAACATTTTTGATAAAATTGGTGAATAGGGGACTACCCAACTATTATCAACCGTAACGTAGCTACCATTTCGGAGCTTCACGGTTGCTGTTCTACCTCCGTCTGCTGGCGCTCTTCTACGATACTGCGGGTATCCGTGGTCGTTGTGAACGGTCTCTTTCACTAACTTGCGAGGAAATTTTTTTGTGCATTTTCCGTCTTTCATGCAGTGGCACTGTGGATTTTCGGGTCCGCATGGACCGTGAATCATATTTTTTACAATAATGTCATGGAGAGTCTTGTCAATGTTAGGATCCGGTATTTCAGCGCTGATTATGTTATCTATTTGATCGGGTCGTAACTTATCTTTTAACCACAATAATATATGGACATGTGGCAGTCCACGTTTCTGCCATTCGACAGAGTACATAAAGCAGCGCACTTCTCTGAACACTCGGCCTTTATTAATCACATCCATTAGTTTTTTAACTTTTAGTCTAAAAACTCTTGCGACTACATCATGTCTATCTATTGCGCTTTGCCCCGGCATCAACTGATTGACTATTTCGGGCCAGGCTGGGTTGCAAGTAAAGGTGACGAATAAGTCAGGGCGACCATGTGTACGCACATAAACAAACGCGTCCTGAGTATATTCGTGTAAGTACCGCGGGCTATTTACAAATGAAGATGGTAAAATGACCATACGACCTAAGTTATTTGGATTTAAATTAGCGTCATTTGCCACAGCGTCTTGAAGATGGATGTAATTCTCTGCTCTTAGTTTAGTTTGATTTAATGATATGTACCGTAACCTCTCGCTTTCAACTTTAACGTACATGTCAACGTAAAACTGATTGGCCAGTTGCTTGCATCTTTGTACAATGTTAAAGTTGTTTTCTCGTATCATCATGTTGTAGGCATAAAAATCCATGCATGAAACCTTTTTGTTATGCAAGGGAAGACCTGTTACAGGATTAATTTGAGGAACTTGAAAGTGGTACCCCTCTTGTCCCTTACTAAATATGATCGGATATTGCAACGCATCATAAAATTTATGAGTATCAGGCACCCTGGTTAATGTGTCATCTCGGGCCTGTAAAACTATATCACGGAAAGCAAACTGTTCGCCTGTAACCAAGGCTGCGACTTCATTTATTAACGGTGCATTATACCGCCTTTCATGTTCCCCACTTGGTGTGCGATCGGGGTGCATCACCAACCTATAATCCTCTCCCGGCATTCTTTCTAGTGCTGTTTTGAAAGTATTGATAAGGCGATTATGTTCATGCAACATTCTCTGGATTTTTAAAACAGTATCCCTTTCGATTCCTTGTATATTTTGACACCTGCGATCAGCTTCGATTTTTTCATCGCCCATGAAATAAAGTTGCAAAAACTTTGGTTGTTCATTATTTGCGGGAAGTAAGGAACCAATCCTGTGATACACCTGTCCTTGGATGGTAAAAGTAGGTGAAAATCCAGGCATTACGACCTCCTTATCTACACCAAATGACGTCATCTGAAAGCAAGAATTATACTTTCTAATCCTGCTTAAAAACCGGCGCGATTCGTTACTGTCGTATAAAAGTAAAGATTTAAGAGGTTCCTCTGGTTCGCCAAGTAATGGAATTTTAACCTTTCCACCAGAACAGCACATACCTGGAGTTTCTTCTTTCCATTTCAGTGCTTCACAATATCTGCATTTTTTATCCATTCTCCCAATGATAACCAATCGGTGATTAACATAGTCGATCAAAGGGTCATACTCAAAAGCGGCACCATTAAATGCCTCCCACGTACTCATTGAAAACGTACGTCTTCTTTCTGCCTGCCGTTCAGCATTTAAAAGACGTCGTCTTTGTGAATCTTCGTCAGTCTCTGCCGCAATCAATTGCGCGTGACGTTCGGCATCTAAAACTCGACGTGTCTGAGTCTGTTCCACTGTCTCAGCAGCTCTTTGAGATGCGTGGCGTTCAGCATCCAGGGTCTGACGGGCCTGAGTCTGCGTAAACGTCTCAGAGGCCCTTTGAAATGCGTGGCGCTCAGCATCTAAGGTTTGTCGGGCTTGAGTCTGCGTATAGGTCTCAGAGGCCCTTTGAGATGCGTGGCGTTCAGCATCCAGGGCCTGACGGGTCTCAGTCTGCGTAAACGTCTCAGAGGCTCTTTGAGATGCGTGGCGTTCAGCATCTAGGGCCTGACGGGCTTGAGTCTGTGTAAACGTCTCAGAGGCCCTTTGAGATGCGTGGCGCTCAGCATCTAAGGTCCTACGGGCTTGAGTCTGCGTATAGGTCTCAGAAGCTCTTTGAGTCGCATGACGCTGAGAATCTAACATCTGACGCGTCTGAGTCTGCTCTTCAGATTCTTGGCTTCTAGCAACTTTTGCAGTTCGAGCTCTGCTAGAACTACGGCTTAGATTGGATTTACGTTTGCGTGGCATATCGAAAACAATAAAACAATAATTAAAGATTTGTAAAATCGGTAGTTTTAAAAACTACAACGTAAGACAATTTTTTATAAAAACTTCGATAAAGCAAACTTTTTTACTTATAACCTAAATATCTAAATCAATCAATAACGTATTGAACCGAAACAACTATGCACCTGACAAACCTTTTATACCTAAAACCTAAATTAACTAAATAAATTCAAAAATATTGAATTTATGTACCACACCACAATACACAATTTTCTTCACTACTGGTACTACCTACTTATCTATCAAAACTAACATAAAAGTACTATAATATAATGACAAAATCTATTACTAAACTAATTTACTACGAACTATAAACATCCTGATGTGAGCTAAAAAACACTTAACCTACACATGAATAAAATTGAGAATTAACAAATGAAAGCGACTGCAAAAATAAAGAATAATACGTATCTGAGTAAACCTAGAGATATGAATGATTGGTTAAGAAAATACCTACATCTAACAGCTACCTTAACTACCTAATAATAAAAATGTAACTAAGTACTTAATAAAAATACGAAAATGACGTCAACTTGGACTCAAAAATAATAACCTACCAAATATTTATTTAGATATCTAAAACAAAGGACTAAATTAAAGCTTACAGACCCTACGCGTAGACCGTAGTACCTATTTCAACTCTGAATTTAAAAAGAACGTTTTTAGCTAACCAAAAATACGCAACGAATAGAGTTTCGTAACGCAATATTTCAATATTCGCATACGTGCGACGACGACGTCTGCCCTCGTGCGTCTGCCCGCTTGGGTAGGCACAGTTGGGCACGGCCCTCCCCTCGCGCCGCACCGCCTCTTCGCTCGGCGCAGCGTCTTGTATTCACTACGACGACGTATGATTTGAAGGTTTGCGTTATATTGAATTATTTTCCCTCGTTGAATAGTAAACAAACTAAGTGTAGGTGTTATAATTTCGGTGATGAACTGATTACCTATCCGTTTCTTTGTCTAAAATGAGTATTAACTTATCACTATGATTGATTACTGAGCATAAAGTTCGTATAAATGTCTATCTAATTACCTCCTCAAGTTTAAAGCGTAGCTAGTTATGTAGTACTATATTAATTCTGTGGTGTAGGTAATTAGATTTTATCTGTATGTAATTTAACAGTCAGTTGAATAAAAAATCGTATACAAATCAGATCAATAGCTATGGCGTAATGTGATTCTAGACAGAGTTTTAATGTTGTAGATAGGTAGCTGTGTATAGGTTCCTGTGGGAATGAGATATTTTCCCGAAGTAAAAAGTAGTCTGAATTTTGGTACCTTCCTACCCTATAAGTTAAGTAGTGTGATGGTATGTCGCTAAGTTTCGATCCAAGTAAAACTGTTAAATAAAGACAGATGCATCAAAATTTTATAATAAATTCCCTAAATTATGGCGCCTACCGACCCTCTAAGTTAGAAAAGTGATCAAATACTAACTTTAAGTCTTAGTAACACTCATTTAAAAAAAAAACATCAAAATCATTTCAGTAGCTATGGCGTCATTCGCTTCTTGACACGATCACGCTAGATTTCCGCGGGAATGAGGTATTTTCCCGCCGTAAGAAGTAGCCTGTGTCCGTGCCTAGGATCCTATCTTTATATTAACCAAGTCTTATAAAAATCCGTTCAGACGTTAAGGCGTGAATGAGGTAAACTTTTAAACCAAACTATTAAAAATCACTAACTTAATTAGTTTTCTGCCTACTGCCTACGCCTTAAGTACGATAGCATGAATATTAATAGCCCATATCCTTTTCTAGGTTACTATCTATCACCTAACTAAATTTCATCAAAATCCGTTCAGCCGTTTAGGCATGATAGAGCAAAATTCCCACCAAAAACCATAAAAAAATCACTAACTCAATTCAGTTTTCTGCCTACTTCCTACCCCCTAAGTACTATGACGTGATCATTTTGATCTTATATCCGTTTTTAGGTAACCATCTATTACCTTACAGATCTGTTCAGCCTTTTATACGTGAAAGAGCAAAAGTCCCAACAAAAACGACTAAAAATCACTAACTCAATTTAGTTATCTGCCTACTGCCTACCCCCTAAGAACGATGGCGTGATTATTTATAGCCTATGACCATTTCTAGGTTATCATCTATCACCATACCAAATTTCATCAAAATCCGTTCAGCCGTTTAGGCGTGAAAGAGGAGCAGACAGACAGACAGACAGACAGACAGAGTTACTTTCGCATTTATAATATTAGTATGGATAGCGTATAGACTAATGAATTACCCAAACAAAAAGCAGACACATTAGTAACCGAAAAAGCTGGTTGTAATTCAGGCATAGGACATACATGATTACAAGTTACTCGGGAATCGGGAATCGCGAACACGGTGGCGGGACCCCGGAATTCTTAAATCAACTTAATTATGTAGTAATTGAATGAATATAAAATAAAGGAAGAAATAACTTTCGGTTTTTACTTTTTGTTAAGTTTTTTTAACCATTTTCGGTAGACCTCAATTACTTTTAAAACCTCTATTTTGCCATCTTTGGGTGTGGTTTTTTTTTAAATTAGTACGAGACCACGACTGAAGTATAAATAATATTAAGTATAAAATCGGATTCCGATTAGCGAAGATTTCTCGTAAAACACACACAAAAAAAAGTCGAATTATTAACTTCGACCTTTTTAGAAGTCCGTTAATAATAAAGTATTCACGATTGTAATGAGCACGTATAGATTGCCTCATGGGGGGAATATTTGCCATAGTTGCCACACTCAGCAGGCATGTTGGCGTTTGCAAAATTTAAAATTTTAATTTTGAAGAAAATCTCAGATTACCCACAGTCCGATGGACTTAGACAGATTTTCAGTACGTCCACGAGTTATATCTGTTTTACCCAATTTAAATTGTTGATGAGTGAGAATACCGAACTCGCGGCCCTCCGGCAGCGCAACCAAATGCTAAATCAATGCGCCACGGAGCCATCATATAATTCAGGGACTCTCAAAAATGAAGAGAGAAGGCTGGTGCTATAATATACAGCACAATATTTCAATAATTTTCATATTGAAACCGTCTGAAAATTAACTTTAATTATCATCTGTTTTATTTTTATCAAGCAGCAAATAAACCTTATTTTTAATACTCTTGGGCAATTGCAGACCCAGTTCTACTTCTAAACAAACGTCAATACTTATGGCATTGTGATCTAAAGTTTTAAGAAATAAATTATAAATGGAGTCAACTAATCTCCAAATGAACTACTGAAATTAAATGTCAAAGATTTTTAATAGAAATAATTTTTGCTTACCATCTAGTACATAATAAACATATTGTAAACTTATTGTTTATATTTTGCATTATTTCTTAGAGTAAATGTAACCAATTAATGCGTATAAATAGTAATAAATCACAATATCTGATGTATTATATACGTAACTAATAATTGCAAGAAAAAAATAGAGCCGTACCTTTATTTGCAATGATGTGACGTATCCTATTGCAAATCCGCACACACCGCCCATAACCATTTGCATCCAGAAATATGTACTATCGAAGTTATTATAATTCAATAACACCCCGATCTCTCCATTCATGACGATTAGAGGCAGGAACAAAATAATAGAGTAGGCATTATTGTAGTAGGACAGCAACCACACCTCTTGATTGACACTTGGCAACACCTTCTTAGTGAAAATTGAGTAAAGTGATAGCATCAGAGAGCCAATAACTCCATATATCGTGCCGACTAGTGAAAATGAACCTATAAAAAATTAACAGTGCTGTGTGATCTCGTAGAAAAAAAATCAAGAACGACATCACGATGTAGTCGTAAAGTTGGTAATTAAATAAGCAAGAGCGACTTCTATACGTTTTTATTCTATCACGTACACAGATTCAAAAAATCTTATCCTTAGGATAAACGAAAACAAAAACAGAGCCGACTTTGCCAGTTAATGTCGTTTTCGGCTGCCGCTGGCTCGAATTCATGAGAACGTTTCTTACGTGTTACGTAGATCGCATTGCTACAAAGTAACCCATATCATCATCATTACTGACAGTTTTTACAAGCCCTGTTTACACGTCCACATCTGAACGTTGGCCACATCTAAATAATGTCATAATGCACAGTCATGAGCTACCTGCGTCTATTGACTTCATTGTCTACAAACAACACACACACAATCCTAACAGTTCGCCTAATGGTAGACAGTTGAAACCAACTTCATGAAACGATGGTTACAGATGCGTTACCACTGGCTCTCCAAAACCTTTAGATTGGAACACAGCTGTGGT
This sequence comes from Parnassius honrathi, assembly GCA_018247895.1. Taxonomy (NCBI): domain Eukaryota; kingdom Metazoa; phylum Arthropoda; class Insecta; order Lepidoptera; family Papilionidae; genus Parnassius; species Parnassius honrathi. The sequence goes on from DWHP01001463.1 coordinate 8,890, forward strand.
GGCATACTGCTTCACGGCAGGAAAGATATTTAAAAAGACGTTATCTTCTATCTACCCAGACGAAAAGCAAGGGCTAGGCTTGTAGTAATAAGGTACGTGAGGGTAATATGGTCACCTTAAGCTTTACCGCCATATAAAACCAAAACTAGGAGAAGGAAAAAAACAAAAACACAAAGTCGTATACTGTAACTAATATCTTCTATACATATAAAATGCTTCGTGCTGAATGACAGGCTGACGGAGCAACGCACCGCCTAAAACGCTGATCGTAGAGATCTGAAACTTTAAGGGTGCGTTCTTTGTACGACGCATGCATCCGATAAGAAAGGACTTTCCGAAATTCTACCCCCGAGGGGGTGAAAAACGGGGGCAGTTTGCGTAGGACAACGTGATTCCTTGGTCCAGTCTACTTAAAATTTTGCATAAACATTCTTTAACTAAATTGATGGAAGACGTATTTCGTATTTTATTGAAACTCATCGCCAAACGGGGTTAAAAACGGGTAGAAAGTTATTTTGGGGGTAATTTGCACCGTAGTTGATATCGATACTCCTTAGTGCTCTTGATTTAAATCACATTTTATTTTGAGACATGTTTGAAAACTCAAAAGGTTGAACTCACATAAAAGCTTGGTGCAATGCAATACTTTTTAAAATTGGAATGTCAAATCATCATCATCAGCAGCATTATAGCCCTTCACAAGTCTACTGCTGAACATTGGCCTCCCCCAAGGAATGCCACAAAGCACTGTCCTGAGCCACCTGCATCCATCGACTTCTTGCATGTCTTACCAAGTTGTCACCCTATCTAGTGGGGGGACGCCCTACACTTCAACTGCCGGTACGAGGTTGCCACTCGAGAACCTTTTTTCCCCATTGGTTATCGGTGCTTCGAGCTATGTGGCCGGCCCATTTCCACTTCAGTTTACAATGCGTGGGGCTACGTCGGTTACTCTGGTTCTATTGCGGATATCCTCTTTGCATGATAAATATTCCTAAGTTTATCATCCATAGACATTCCGAGCATAACCCTCTTCAATATACCCCCCATGAGCAACGACACAAATAAACGACCCCGAGTCCCGGCGGCTCCAGTATTCCTTTCTACGGTGGCGACCATGGTAACGGCGGGGGTGCTAAGCATCTCCGGTGGAGGGTCGGTTGCAACTAAGACGACTCGACCTAGCAACATATAACGCACACACCCTGAGGACTGACGAGAAGATCCTGGACCTGGAAGAAGAGATAGACAAGTTGCGCTGGGATGTTATAGTATTGTATGAGGTCCGAAGAGAGGGGAAGAACACGACATTCCTCGAATGCGGCAACTTGTTCTATCATCGCGAGGGCGACCATCTGTCCCAAGGAGGTGTCGGATTTATCGCTCAAGTCTCTCGTTAACAACGTTGTAAAGATTGGGAGTGTGTCGACGAGGGTTGCGTACCTTATACTCAGAATCACCAAGCGGTATTCGCTGAAGTTCACACAGATTTTCGCACCAACGTCAGTACATCCCGATGAGGTGGAGGAATTATATTAGGATATTTCTAGAGCCATACATTCCTCTAAAAAACGCACTATACGGTGTAAATGGGAGACTTAAAACGTAAAACTAGGCACAAGAAAGAACGGTGAGCTGAAGGTAAAGAAATTCGGGATAAGGTAATGGAACCCAAGGGGCCAGCAGCTGGCGGACTTCATGGAGAAAGAAAGACTCTTTATGATGAACTCTTTCTTCGAGTAGCACCCCCATTAAAATTGGACCTGGTCGAGCCCCGACGGTTTGGCAAAAATTAGATTGACTTCATTACGATGACTAGACGGCTGTTTGTTATTCTGTGATGTCTCAATGATGGCAAGGGTGGAAACGGGTAGCAATCACCGAATGGTTAGAGGTAAACTGAACCTAAACGTTAATTTAGAGAGGTCTCGAGATTTTGAGTGAGATTGAGAGGTTCTATGGGCAGCTGTACACATCATCGTTGGAGCCACTTGGAAGTGTAAGTAACAACCCAAGAGCAACAAGTATCGTATCTAACACTATTCCGATGATATTCCGCACGTCAGTCTGATCGAGATTAGAATGGCTCTCCAGCACCTTAAAAACGGCAAGGCCCCAGGCGAGGATAGAATTACAACAGAGTTTCTGTAAGCGGGTGGAACACCGGTACTTAAAATCCTCCAGAAGCTCTTCAATTCCATCCTCTATGGTGTCACTACTCCAGAGGCGTGGAGCAGAAGTAAGGTGGTCTTGTTCTTTAAGAAAGGCGACGACGCTCTCCTGAACAACCACAGACCAATTTCCCTTCTGAACTGCGTTTACGTGCTGTTTTCGAGTCGTTACGAATCGTCTCTCACGCAGACTACTGAAGCCTTTTCGGAAACCGACCACATACATACCCTGCGGCAGATTGTACACAAGGCCAAAGAGTACAATCAGCTACTTTGCCTGGCGTATGTGGATTATGAAAAAGCCTTTGATTCCGTCGAAATTTAGGCGGTGCTACAGTCCTTTCAGCGGTGCCAAGGTGACTGTCAGTACATCGAAGTGCTTAAGTGTTTGTACCGTAGCGCTACAATGGCTGTCCAAGTACAGAACCAGAGTTTGTAACCTATCCAAATGCAGAGAAGTGTAAAACAGGGTGACGTCATATCCCCGAAACTCTTTACTGCCGCATTGGCAGAGGTTTTCAAGCTACTCGACCGAAAAGGATACGGTATTAACATCAATGGACTCACCATCACTTACTTTCCATTTGCCGACGATAAAGTCCTTATGACAGAATCCCTGGTGGACCTAATCACTATGCTCAATGACCTCAATAGTGTATCTTAACCGATAGGTCTTAAGATGAACATGGACAAAACAAAGATCATGTTTAATGTCCGTGTCACACCCATGCCGGTAGCTGTTGGGAGCACTAAACTCGAAGTTGTTGAAGTGTACAATTACCTGGGACAAATAGTCCAACTAGGTTAGTCCAAATTAGACCGAGAGGTCGATCGATGGATTTAACTCGGCTGGGCAGCGTTCAGGAAATTACGACCTATCTTCGCCAAACTTCGACCAAATCCTGAACACTAGATTGCCAACCAGTGCGTGCTACCAGTGATGACTTAAGGATCTGAGACGTGTTCCTTTACTGTTGGCCATATGACGACGTTCAAGGCTGCTCAGCGAGCTATGAAGATGTCCGCAGTAAAACCAGAGTGACTGACATAGCCCAACGCATTACATAGATAATCGTAGAAAATTTTACACGTGAATTTTTTAAATTCCGATATCTGTCAGCAGCAACAAAATAATTTCTATGATAATAATTTCAATTTTAAAATCGATTTTATCACTTGTTTTGTGACAATGGAAAGATTGCGAGGAAACTTCGTCTCAGGAATAAAAATATTCCGTGGCGCTAATCCAACACGTGTTAGCGTCGCGGCGGACTAATTATTTCAAAACCCTGAAAAAATGAATGAGTGGAGACCAAAAGTAGGACGAATATATATAGTCCATAATTTTGTTTAATATATTAAATATTTAGATCAAAATCAAATAAACTATCTAAATTAATTATATTATTATTATCATCATCATTTTGGCCTATCAAGGTCCACTGTTGAACACAGAAACTTCTCTTACCTTATAGAAAGGTATTTGTCATATTCGTCACGCTTGTCGAACGTGTTGGCAACCTCAGCTTTTTATATTATTTCTGAATTGTTACCGGAAAGATACTGCTGCCCATTTTCTGTTTCATTTCCCTGAGTTGAGTGATTTACGACACCTGTGGGATTATATGGGTAGTGGATTCCCCTACACCGCCAATACACAAAGAATTTTTTTAAGTGGTAGAGACAAGCTGCAGCTATATTTAAGTTGTAGCGTAAATGGGTTGGCTCAACCGGAGCAGGAGCATGCTTTTACAAAATACCAGCGCAAAATAGCAACGTAATGCTGCTGTGTTTCGTACGGTGAGTGTAGAGAACAGAAGACCCGTTTTACAGGAGTCGAGGCATTCCATCTTAGTCCTCGGTGGTGACGAGATGTAGATGTCTGTGAGCCACAGCATCCACTTACCATCAGGTGGACTGTGTGGCCGTGTGTCACCCAAACCTATAAAAAATTAAATACTTTTAATTTAGTCATTCCTAATGATTTATCGTTTTACTAGTAAACTTTTACTGAATTACATAATATAGTCTCAGTAACGCTCCTAAAAGTTGTGTGCTTGAGAAAAATCACCAGCAAGTGGTTTACAACGAATAAAACTAGTAGTGCCACGTACGTCGTGGGTGCCGTAGTTGCTCGTTAGAATAAACGATATTATTATAAGGTATTCGATAAATGACAGTACAACTTTCTTAATTATATTCCAGAAGACAGCAAGAATGTAGCCTTAAACGTTGGAGACGAACGATACTGCATTCATAGATACAATTGCCAGACAAAGGCAAAAAACATTCCTACAATTGGAAAGTTCTATGTGCAACTACAGACTGCTATGGACTGATGAGAAAATGAAGCAAGTATCTATATTAACCAAACACGGTTCAAACAAGATTTCTTGGCAATCCATACTATTTTTTTTTAATATTACAAATGCGGAAGTGTGTTTGTTTGTTTGTCCTTCTATCACGTCGCAACAGAGCGTCGGCATAGCATGATTTTTGAATGGGGATAGTTCGGTGGCTGTAGAGTAACATAGGCTACTTTTTTCCGCGGAAAAACATCTGATTCCCGTGTGAAAATAGGATATGTTGCAAAAGTTTGTCCTTCTTTCACGTCGCAACAGAGCGTCGGCATGGCATGAGTTTTGGTATGGGGATAGTTCGGTGGCTGTAGAGTGACATAGGCTACATTTTTCCGCGGAAAAAAGTAGTCTATGTCACTCTACAGCCTCATTCCCGTGAGAAAATAGTATATGTTGCAAAAGTTTGTCCTTCTTTCACGTCGCAACAAAACGTCGGCATGGCATGAATTTTGGTATGGGGATAGTTCGGTGGCTGTAGACTGACATAGGCTACTTTTTTCCGCGGAAAAACATCTCATTCCCGTGGGAAAATCGAATATGTTGCAAAAGTTTGTCCTTCTTTCACGTCGCAACAGAGCGTCGGCATGGCATGAATTTTGGTATGGGGATAGTTCGGTGGCTGTAGAGTGACATAGGCTACTTTTTTCCGCGGAAAAACATCTCATTCCCGTGGGAAAATAGAATATGTTGCAAAAGTTTGTCCTTCTTTCACGTCGCAACAGAGCGTCGGCATGGCATGAGTTTTGGTACGGAGATAGTTCGGTGGCTGTAAAGTAACATAGGCTACATTTTTCTGCAGAAAAACATCTCATTCCCGTGGGAAAATCGAATATGTTGCACAAGTTTGTCCTTCTTTCACGCCGAAACAGAGCATCGACATGCCATTATATTTGTATGGGTATAGGTCGGTGGCTGTAGAGTGACAAAGGCTACTTTTTTCCGCGGAAAAACATCTCATTCCCGAACTATCACTATTCCAAAATTCTGAGAAATTCTTCTTTACGCGGGAAAACATCTCATTCCGAAATGTTTTTCCACGTTTTTTAAAAAAGTAGCCTGTCACTTTACAGCCACCGAACTATCTCCACACATAAAATCGTACCATGCCTACGCTCTGTTGTGACGTGAAAGAAGGACAAACTTTTGCAACATATTCGATTTTCTCACGGGAATGAGATGTGTTTCCGCTAAAAAAGTAGCCTTTGTCACTTTACAGCCACCGAACTATCTCCATACCAAAACTCATGCCATGCTGACTGTTCGCGCCCGATTGAGAACCGGATGAACGTTTCTACGGACTGCATTCCTCTAGACCGACACTCTGTTGCGACGTGAAAGAAGGACAAACTTTTGTAACATATTCCATTTTCCCACGGGAATGAGGCTGTAGAGTGACATAGGCTACTTTTTTCAGCGGAAAAAAGGAGCCTATGTCACTCTACAGCCACCGAACTATCACCACACAAAAAATCATGCCATGCCGACGCTCTGTTGCGACGTGAAAGAAGGACAAACTTGTGCAACATATTCGATTTTCCCACGGGAATGAGATGTTTTTCCGTGGAAAAAAGTAGCCTAGGTCACTCTACAGCCACCGAACTATCCCCATACAAAAAATCATGCCATGCCGACGCTCTGTTACGCCGTGAAAGAAGGATAAACAAACAAACACACTTTCGCATTTATAATAGTAAAGTTAGTATGGATTAGTACGGATTTATAAATTTCCGGTACGCATCTTCTGTTTTATTAGTATTGTATATATTCCGTAACTCTTTTTTCCATCTTGTTAAATCTAAAATTTCCTTATTTTTCCAAGGTTTCTTATTGGATTTATTTATTTTCTGTGATTTTTTTGCACTATTTTCAAGTGATGCATGTATTTGATTTTTAAATGATAGCTACATTTCATATACTTGGTTTTCAATTATGATCAAAAATCTTTTTAACGGTGCATTATTATCGTTATTAATTATCTGCATAGAAGCCAGTGTGACCAAATGATCACTCTTTCCAATAGGCGGAAGATACTTAACATCAGTTATTAAAGTTTCGTCATTACACAGTATAAGGTCTAGTAGGAATGCTTCATTATTACCGTTTGAATATGTAAATACGTAATAAACTTTGTAGCAAGCTTTCGCATAGCTTGTCATATCCGATTAAATTATCGAGAGGCCATTTTATATTTGGTAAGTTGAAATCATCTGCAATAATCACTGTCTGCTTTGAGGCTGCCTTTTCTATGGCGTTAAATAATATTTTATCAGCACTTGTGAAAAGATTTTAGGGAGGACGTAACACACACTAAAAGTAAATCTAAATATCCATAGCGTATATCTAACCATAATGCCTCAACCAAAAAATTATAACATATTTTATTCACTTTTGATATAACAGATTTTCTCCGTGGTAGAGCTGTAAAAGTTACAGCCTATATGCGTCCCACTGCCGGGCACAGGCCTCCTCTCATTTCTGAGAGGGTTTTTAGGGCAAGGAAGTGTCCGCCGCGTTACCCCAATGCGTGTTGACAAACTTCACATGTCTTCGAAATATATTTTTTCTTATTCCTCGGACATGCGGGTTTCCTCACGATGTTTTCCTTCACCGCCGAGCACGTGGTAAATCAGCACTTAAAATTGCAATTAACA
>DWHP01001464.1:0-16068 GCA_018247895.1 Parnassius honrathi
ATACCTAAAATTTGAACTTGAAGTTTATCAAATCAAATTTTATAAACATGTTGAGTTTTTTTAAACTTTCGAATGTTTTTTTGGACAGGGGTCTCATTTATTGCCGAGGTAAAAGTATTTTCGTCTAGATAGAAAATAGATAGTCACACAGTGGGGTTAAAATTAACTTAAAATTATTTTATTATGTGGTTTAAAATTAACTTCATTAATAGCAAATCTAAACGGCCTTTATTTTCAATTTTAGATTTAAGAAGGTTGAAAATATTCAAACTGACAATATGTAACAGAAGATGTATGTAATATAAGCTGGTTTGTGGAATCGATAACATACCTTTCTCTCAGCGGTGGCGGTCAACTGCTGCAGACGCTGTGTCATATTCGAAAGGCTTTGCTCGAAGGCAGACACCACGTGGGCCTAAAACAAAGCAAAGCTGGTTTTAGTATCTTGCGTATCAGTTATCAACATAAAGGTCGTGTAGCTATATTTTAAAGTAAAAACACTCCAAATTAGTTAAAATACATTTGCTTGGAGTGATTTCCCACAGTAGTCAAATGGTGTATTCGAACTCACGACCGATTCGGTTTCGCGTTTCATACCCTTAATTACGCGACTATCTTTATTATTTATTCACCATTATTCGTGAGCTCTGCCTTATTCTACTGACTTTGTTTTGACTTTTCGAATAAATAATGGCTTCTTTCGGAACTATAAATGTTCAACACACAATAATGAGAAAGCTGAATATAAAATATTTTTACGTGGTAGAGCCATGCTACAGCTATATAAGTAGTATAGATGTAGCATGAATGGGTCGCTCGACTGGGAAGGGCCAGGCTCTCACAGAATTCCAGCGTAAAATAGCAGTTAAACGTTTTTCTATCTTTCCTATGGTAAGTGTAGAGAAACGGAGACTTTTTTTACAGGAAATAAGGCATTTCGTCTAAGTCCTCACGGGTCAACGCATCTGCATTTTGATTCGTAATCGAGGATAGATGCGGCTATCAAAGAACTACAGTAACCACTTACTATCAAGTGGACTGGGTGCTCGTTTGTTACCTATATTCTATAAAAAAACTTTTAGACTGCCTCGTTGGTGTTGAGGTTGTAGTAGTGCGGATCATGAGGTACTGGGTTCAATTCAAAGTTCAAATGGTCGGGCCAATTAATCAATTATTGGGTTTTTCCGTCCAGAAATTTTACTCAGTAGCTGCCCGGAGTCAGGAAGTTGGCGGTGTCTCACCCTCGTGCCTCGGAAAGCACGTAAAGCCGTTGGTCTTGCCCCTGATCTCTCTCCGGTCGTGTCGGTTACCGTCCCATCGGATTATGAGAGTGAGTAAGCACCCGTGCTTACGCATACACGTTGACAATATAATCCTGTCCTGCACCGATGGCTAATCTCCGTTGAGGCTAGCCGCCGTGACCCAAATACGGTCTGAAGACATTATTATAAAAAGAAAACCGTCTCACTTATTGCCAACGTGTCAGCGCCCATGTAATGCTTTTAGATGCGACGTATAGAATATTCAGAGGCATAGAAAAATCCATTTTGCAATTTACAACGCAAGGGCTAGAGTTCCATTCCCGATGCTCAGACAGCTGACAGACAGCTAGGTAATCTAATCTATAATCTTCAGAGTATATAAAACATAAAGGACATTAATGGTATGTATACGTTTCAGTGCCGGACATACGTCTCTCATTTCTGACAGTTTGGATCAGGAAAGAAACCGCCGCGCTGACAAAGAATATATACACTATGCGAACCCAATGCGTGTTAGCGGACTTCGAATTTCCTCGCAATATTTCTTCCATTTTATTTGTTACTGAGTATGTATTCTGAGTATGTCTATTTTATAGTTACTGCATGTGCACGAATAATAAGATACCATTCAAAATTCTAAGAACGATACAAGACAATATTAAAGCTCATATTCAATTCGTACACATAAAAAAAGGAATAAGTATTTTTTATTTGTACTTCATGGTACATCAAAACATTAACTGAAAATGGTATAGCTACAAGCTAAAAGCTACAAAATAACATCCCGCTGCTTGAACCAGACCTTCCTTCATATCTGAGAAAGTTATAGTGGTTACTCCGCTACGTCCACCTAGTGTGTAGGCGGATTTTACATATTTTCGAAATATTTTAATTTCTCGGTGATGCAGGTTTTTTCATCACGATGTTTTCCTTCAATTAAAACAAAAAAATTAAATTAGCACTCAAAAGAGCAATTAACAATGTTATTGCTATTTTGAGTGCTGTGAAATATACGCTGCAATGGCTCAACAGGCTAAACGACCTCTACAAACTAAAAAGAGAAGACCTATTTTTGTTTCTAAATCAAAATCATATCTTTTTACAGCAATATTTTTACAAATTAACAATAATAAACTAAGAACTTACGTACAGTGTCTATACTTATTATATTATTCAATAAATTATTTGGAGTTAAACAATCTAGCTTCTATATAAACGTATTAAAATGCCTTTTTATACTAACATTTCCAATAATATTGATTGATTTAGAAAGTGCACCGGTCCAATGCCTTCTTTGTTACACTACTTATGTATGAGCATGTACGATGAGGTCTCGACTTGCTAATGAAACTAATGACTGCAAATTGAGAATATCTTTTAGCACAAAACTGAGTCGAGGAGCCTCTTAAGATGGGTGAGTCAATGAAATTTATCAGGAACAATTTAATGCCGATATTGAAACAATTGAACTTTTCAGTTTTAAAAATCATCGGACGAATTCGAATTATTGTACGATTTTTTTATAGAATAAGGTTGATAAACGAGCACACATTACACCTGATGGTAAGTGGATGTTGTGGCCCTTAGACATCTAGAATCTATCTATCAATTATCCACGATTAAATGCGATGTTTTCACTCCTGAGTACTAAGATGGAATGCCTCGTTTCCAGTAAAAAATGGTATCCGGATATCTACACTCATTATACGAAACACAGCAGCATTAAGCTGCTACTTTACGCTGGTGTTCTGTGAGAACGTGGTCCCACCCCGGTCGAGCCGACGCACTCGTGCTGCGACCACAATAAAGCTGCAGCATGGCTCTACCCACGTAAAGAACTCAATCGTATTATTAAGCCATTTGCGCTACTAAATCATTACACCAACGTCAGTAGTAGGTAAAGTAGATTAAGGTGCAGCTTGAAAGAATTGAACTTTTCAGTTTTAAAAATTATCGGACGAATACAGCAACAGCCTAAAAACATGCATCGCACTTGGGGCCTTGACGGGTTATTAAACAATGATTAGAACGATTTCACCTTTAAAACTATGAAATAAAACATCATATCATGAATACTTCTTTTTTAACTTACAAATTCCATTATAAAAATAATGTAAATCACTAAAATTCAAACGGTTACTTAATAATAATTACAATTTTAGCAATATTTCTTATTTAATGTTTATTTATAATTACGTGATTTTATTTTAAGTTAATAATACAATTTATCTGTGAATAATCTATTTGAATAGTAATCTATAATTCTACGTGGCTAATTCAATGAAGATAAAATAGCAATATTTGTAGCTATTATCACAACTAGAGTTGTATTAAATAATGGTTTCGACAGTGATTTAAATCCATATGTAAGTTATTTACGTGTGATGTGTAGTTGCAACGAAAGACAATATTGTCATATTTCTGCGAGTATCCCATGTCAGCCGTGGGTGTCGGAAGAAACCGGGAATCTGAGACTGATGAGACAGCAACAATTGCCTGATAACCACAGAAAATAACAAATAACTGCGGATTCCCGACGTGCCTGCCAAGTGTGGCAAACATGGCGAAATCTATTTTTTTATAGAGGATGCGTTTATACAGCAAATGAATGAATGAAGCTTATATACTCTGTGGTTATTTGTTCGAAAGATACAGGTTTAAAATTCAAATAAGCAATGTTAAGTATGACTTACTAAAACTACTAGTTAAGAGTTAAAAGACCTTTTTCTGTTTGTCAATAAACTTGAACACAAAAAATATATAGCACGTAAAAATATTGAAAACTGGTATATTACATAGAAAATAAAAATATTCCTATTCGATTTTAATAAATAAAAAAGTTTGTGAAAAGTAGCGTATGAAGAGTTTTGTAACAAGAGATGACCACAAGTAATCACGAAGCGACGGCTGTGCTTTTGTGGACCAGTTTGTTTTGTATCCAGGCCAACTACGCTACCTTGATAATGATTCAAATTGCCCTCTCGTGTGTACGACAAACAGACCGGTTCCATAGTCGTGATGACAGAATAATTACTGACGTCAAATTTTATCGTGGTTACGCCATCGTAAACTTTAAGTAGGCCGAGATTTGCTTTTACATGCTCATTTTGCTAGGAGACGGAGATGGATCAATGATAAGTTAATATTTCGTTGTTTGTCATGAAACCAATACACCACTCAAAATAGACATCAAATTATTTATATTTGATTAAAAAAATTGGAAAACAGTTAAAAATAAAAACAAATTTTAGATACGTAATACGATACGTATACAAAAGTACTACTATTTATTCTATGTCAAAAGTTAGTCCTATTAATAGTTCTTGTCTGACGGTTTCTTGATATATTCTAATGTATTTTCATGATGTTAATAAAGAGTAACTGCAATAATAATTTCGTAATCGCGTCACATGACACTACATAAAATTTCATTGTTTTTGTTATACGAAGAATAAATAAATAATAATGGATCGTTAAAATGACTCATCGGAATAAATTGCTGTAAACCAATAGTATTATTGGACGTCGTCGGTGAGTTGGACACGGGACCCTTTGTTTGCAACGTCCCGGGAACGCACTCAGCGAAATTAAAAAGGAGGATATCGACCGTCGGTACTACAAGTATCTTATTCTTATTAAAGTTCAAACATGCCGCCATTTACTTCGATAAATAATCGAAAGTTATTGCTGTAATAACTATTAATAAACACGGGTTCTGTTTGCACGTAACGTAACACTAAGCTATTTTAATTACAAGAACGTTATAAGATTTTATAGAAATAACCCACTCACGTTTTAGACATTTGTAATAATTTGATTTTTAAATCAATTTTATTTAATACATTTCAGTAACAAGTAGCAACACCGATGCAAGCAGAAACAAGAATGATTAAAATGCTTACTATCAAAATACTATACTATTTATCAATCTTATAAGAACCTAGTACACTTGTTCGCTATCCTGTATTTTATCGTTTGACTTCGATCGAGCTAAGACTCGATTGAAAACTAATTCATAGGAGAATTACGAATTTCTTTATCCTAACAAAATTTACCGTTACAGCTTATTAAAGTCCAAAGTTATATAGACCTCCCCTATAGATTGCATCTTAGGGGGATATTTTCCATAGTTGCCACGCTTGTCCATCGGGTTGGCAACCGCAGTTGTTTTATTTTTAGTGGTTATTAGAGAAACGCTACTGCCCTCCACTTGATTTGCTTCCCTCTGTCGCCACTTACGACATTCAGTGGTGAGTGATATTCCTACGCAGACAAAATACATGTCCGAAATCAATTCCAATTCGGGCCACTGTACAATTGCAATGCGCGTCAATTTCAAATACATTCAGAACGCGATCCACCGGAAGTATGCCTGCAGGCTTAAGGGGAAATATAACCTCAAACGGCTTAGCAAGATCCTGCGTTATGCTGAAAATATTCCAGCATTAATTTTGAAATAAATATATGGTAAAGTTGAGGATACACGTTAAGTACTATGTTGGACGAAAACATGATTCCGTAAAATTTTCTCGATAGAAAAAAATCCAAAGTTACCTCCAAACTGAACAATAAATCGCTGTTATTTATAAAATACTTTAAATAAGCTCATGAAACTTTGCATACTAACTGAACTAACTATAAAGCAGAGCTTGGAATCGGGCGGCAGGAAACAAGCTTCAGGACGCCGATAGTTTAGGTAACACTGTAAAAAGCAGTGAAAATAACGGTAATTTAAAAAAAAATAAAAAACATAAACCCTGCTTTATAGTTAGTTCAGTTAGTACGCAAAGTTTTATGAGCTTATTTAAAGTATTTTATGAATAAAAACGGTTTATTGTTCAGTTTGGAGGTAAATTTGGATTTTTTTCTATCGAGAAAATTTTACGGAATCATGTTTTCGTCTAACATAGTACTTAACATTAATCCTCATTTTTACCATACATTTATTTCAAAATTAATGCTGCAATATTTTCGGCATAACGGAGGATCTTGCTAAGCCATTTGAGGTTATATTTCCTGACCTTCTCTAAACAGGTGACAGATGCTTCAGCAACAGCACGACAAATAGCGCTCATTATCAAATTAACTCACAACGAGCAACTCAAAAAAAATCCAAAAGCATTTAACTGTAAGGTCAGTTAAAAGACAATGAAACGTCTTTAATTGCTACTATACTGCCAATAAGGATATTAATGTCATTGATACATTAACTAGAGTGGAGCGACCTTTTGCAAGAATGAAACCTGAATGAAGATCATTGCATCATATAAAAGGCGCTGTTTTTATTTCTTAGTCCTAAGATAAATATTATATACAAGGGTACAAACTAGAAGCGTGATAGACTAGTACAGGTTACATAATTAATTATTTTTTATTAACCAACAGCTGTGCTGGCAGCCACGTTTTGAAAACTTAAATTACCATCTATTACACTAAACCGACCAATTTTAAATATTTTACGAGAGCAAAGGCCGTTTTGATAATTTGCATGTTCGTAAATTCTCTTAATAAAACATAGTTAAAAAGTGTGAATTATAGTAAAAAGAAAGAAAGGGCAGTGCGCGGTTCACGTTTGGTACGAGTACAATGCCCTTGCGTAGTTATTATGGAGGGCACGCAACGCTTGTTCTGTTGTACCTTAATAGATAGTATTTCAATTTTGTGCGATGGACAACAGCGCCTTAATGAATTAGGTAATTTGTTTACTCATATTGAACGTACATTTTTAGGTACCTACATAATTAATATCATAAAACGCGGGTTAGGCAACCGCAGTGTTTTCATTTATAGTTGTTGAAAACGCTACTGCCTATCTCCTGGTTTGTTGCCCTCTGTCGCCTCTTTCGACCTCCTCTCATCAGGAGAGTATGAGGTAATCTACGAAAAGGCCTATGTTTATCAGTGGGCTTTGATTGACAGTCATGAAGGAACGAAAGAATGAATTAATATCTGTGCGGTCCTAAACTTAAAATTGCGTTAGTAATTTCACATTATTTTTAAATCGGCTTCGAAAGTCGATTAGACTGCTTCATTGAAATGAAGCAGTTTAATCGAAATATTACGCACAATATCTTCAGGCTTATTTACAACGTCAGCTAGCCTGCAACAGACTACGGATCTCCCATTCGCTAGGATTTGCCGTCATCTCGTCGCTAGGGTGGTTGATTCGAAACGAGGTCAAAATCTTATTGCTTATGACGATAGTCTTGATAAAAAATTGTGGTTATTGATTGGCATAAGCCGTCACCATCACACCGTACTAAAAAACAAGCAATTTTGTTATCATGATAAAATAATAAGTACGATAACAAAAACAATCAAACCTGTAAAAGTTTAAGAAGATTCAAAAAGTGTATGTGACCGTCCATTCAATTTTTTACCGTCGATTTATTACCAACTTAATTTCAAGAACGGTGTTTTAGCAGTATCATAACGATATACGTCAGATATTTGTAACAGCATTAAATTTATTGATATCTCCGCCTACGTCGATGGAAAAAAATGCAGGTACAAGGTTTAAAAGCGGACATAATGTTTGATATTAATGTTGTTTATTCGGTTTCTGAGTATGAATCAAAATCCAAAACATCATTGTGATAAGACGTAAATACTTGATTTTCAGTACTGGTACACACTTAGGTGTTTGTTTCTCATGTAATAGCAAACTTAAAAGTATAACTTATTTATGCCATTTATTTGACTGAGCGTAGGTAGCTTATATTTTAGCTTGTATTTTTTTTTATAAAACTTTGGTGACAAACGAATACGAGCATACAGTCTACCTGACGGTAAGTGGCTGCTTCATGGACACCTGCAGCCAATTTCGTACAAAAAGGCTACAGATGCGTTGTCACCCCTGAGGACTAAGATGGAATGTTTCACAGCCTGTAACCATACCGGCTTTATTATATTGTTACAGGCTGGGTATACCATCAGACCGGAAAACAGAAATGCAAGCATTGCTACTTGGTGCATACACATATAGGTAATAGGATTGTAACTACCCGCATACAGCACGCACTCATAGGTAGAAAAGGAGTCTAACCGTACGTGTGGCAATATAAATGCTCTTCCATCTCACAGTGTATGATGTATACTAACAGGGCTTACTGTTGGTAGCTTTTATCGGTATTCTAAAGTTGTCCTTGTGTTACAAGCTGGCATGAAACAAATTTAATTTTAATATAGAATAAAACTATTTAATACGGATTTTATCGCGTTTGATTAACTTATTTTTAATTCCCGACGTTTCGGGTGCTTTACATAACCCATGGTCCCGTGGGGGTTAGGGGGAACTGAGATGTTTAACTTCCCAAGGTCATAGTTACCCCGGCTTCAATTTTTGAATATTAATTTTTGGTCAGATCTACGCAATTTTAATAATTTACAATTTAGTATGTGACCTATATATCACAATTATATTTTCAAAAGTATACACAACGCTTCTTTAGCCACCTTTGTTTATATAATAGAACTCTAACTAATCCTCGAACTCTAACTAATCCACAGCTGCAACCACTTACCATCAGGTGGACGGACTGTTTCGTTAGTCACTCTATCGTACCGTTACCAAACCGAAACATATAAATATTACGAGATGAGTATTTCTCTCTAACCAAACAAATTAAAATCAGAAGCAGAAGACAATTAATTATATAATTCAACAAAAAGCGTACAAAATAGATAAATTATATTACATCCGCATAAAACCAGCCCTCTGTGAAAATACTTTACAGGCGGATGCTGCCATGTATGGAAAGTGTGCCGCGGTTTGAACGGCCGTTCGTGGTCAATATTAAAGACTGTCTTCGTACTTTGCAAAGTTCTATTGAGATAGTTACTGCACGTTCAGCTCTACCTACAACAGGCGACGGACACAAGTACGCAAACTTTGGAGTGTTCATCGATATCTTTCCAATAAAATTATTATTGTCTTAATAATTGTAAAGGTGGTGGTGATGATTCTGTATACATGGTAAAACATCTGAATGGCTAATTCGTTTAATCAATAATTAAATATATTATATTTTTCAAATTTACGAAGATACTACACGAATACTATCAGACATAATATTACTAAGATATAATAATAAAATAATACTATATAATACCAAATAATAATAGTACTAATAATACAAAGACGTAATAATACTATAAGATACTTTGGGAATAAGCACCTCACCTTAAAATTTTATCAATAGTTCACAAAGAAATGGAGTTAAACCAATCCGTCAGCACCCACGATATTTCTTATTTGCATTTTAAGTGCTATTTGACCAAGAGCTTGGCGGTGAAGAAAAACGTCAGGAAAATAATCTGCTTAACTGGCGACAAAAATATATTTTAAAGGCATTTTAAGAAATCCTTTGACTTCGGAGAAACACGCCATATTAAGAACTCTATAACACTTTAAGATATGGGAGAAGGCCTGTGCCTGTGTCTGGCATTGGAACGTTATAAGGTTTTAACTATTTCAAGTCTAAGTCGGTCACAGTTGTCTATGTGCTGCAGTAGCAAATTACAATCAGGTGTACCACAAATTCGTTTGCCACTTCAATTTAAAAAAAGAATACAATAAAAAAGACCTATACCAGCAGTGGGACGTAGGCTTTTACTGTAATATCATAATTTATCAAATAGATGGAACAAAAACTGTCGTTTAAAAGTGAAGTACCCATAGAATACTATAATACATACATAATGGAACAGGGGAGTGGGCGGAACCCGTGTAGCCACTAACATGTCAATTCACACCTATAAATGCCAACACAATCAATCGTTTCCAATTTTCGTGTCAAGCGTAGCTGCATGCAAATTATTTAAAAAATGACAAAATGTGGTATAATTACGTGTCAAAACAACAGCGAAAAATGGAATTTAAATAAAGGAGACATATCCTACAACCAGTAAGTCGAAACTATTTATATTTTTTAAATATTAGAAATAAAAATAAAGAAATATTGATGTGTCAAAAACTAATCAAAAGTCTAAAATGTGTAAATACGCTCAGTCTGTCAATACAGCGAATCGGGTTTGTAGTAGTGATAATACGACGTAATTGTTTATATGTAGTACACACACCCGGCGACACTGATCCTAGTACAAAATAAGGTTGACAGCCATTATATTGTGTATTATAATATTCTGTGGAAGTATCACTGTGTTACGTGGAAGTTAACACAAAGTATTTATTTTTGAAAAACTGCGTTGATAGTTTTTATAAAGCAGCGATCGCTGCTATTTCATAACCTAAATATCCTAGTTGATAACAATATCATCAACAGAGTATATCAACAAACAATGGTAAGCAAGAATGCTTGGGGCGCAGTTTGCGCAAGATCAGATGTCCCTTATGGAGTACGAATGTTTGCTTTAAAGGTCTCGTCGCCTACGCAGCAGTGACAATATGAAGCTTAAGTACTTCAAAATACAACAGCTAGATAGCTACACAAAGACATTAATGTATAGTATTTATATTTAAATCTCTTTGGTTACACATTATCCGTACAGCTGTGGTCAGAAACACGTGAATTTGAAGCTAATACACATAGCGGCATATTTAGCGGAATATTACATTAATCGGAAGTTAGAATACTTGTGCTTGTCTTCCTTCCGAAATAATTGCCTCCGTAATGAAATTAAAATAATAACAGGAAAAGGATTTCAAATTACACGTTTCCTGAAAATCATGCACATGTTTTCTAAATTTTATCCATAATTTATCGTGGATGACACAAGTCTGTTATTAAGTGTTCCGGTCTGAAGAGTATAAAAAGCCGGTATAATAACCAGAAGGCTTTGAGGCCTTACATCTCGATCCTCAGATGTCGATATATCCGTGGCCATCTGTCTTGGAAGTTGACTGCAATCCATGAATTGAAATAACCTTTGCCGTTAGGTGGACTGCAAGTACCTCGATCACTTCATTCATAAAAATAAACACGCTACAGGCTACTTTGAAATGATATTTCGAAAGCAAAGCCTAATTTATAAGTGGTTTACAAAACCTAATTATTATTATAATATCCCCGTTCAATGATATGGGCTCCATAGTATACCAAAAAGGAAAAAAATATTCTGCACAACTTATAATTATAATACATATATACCATATACACAATAATATAAATATAATAAATAATATATCATCCTTTATAGTAAGTGGCTAAAATATTTATTCAAATATGTAACAACTAATTTAAAAAAGTAAGCAACAAAATGTGTAATATGTAAAATGAGAGAAACGCAACAGAACCAGACCAAATATGATATAAAAATAAGCTATTAGCGTGGGAAACTGCTATAAAATATCAGTGAAATCATTGAAGGCTCTCAAAACTCGATTAAGTTCACATCTGACCAACAATAATGTATACACGCCTTTTTCGGTAGTCAGGTAGTTTTTTTTTTGTCTGAAAGGCCACAAACCTTATTTTTTGTTCATATCACTGTGCCGTTGAAGCCAGAGATTTGGGTTGACTTACATAAGGCACCTGTTAGAGAATACAATCCGAAACCGAAATACATACATGTATATGAATTAGAAAGCGAATGTAAAGCATTATAGTATTTATATCTTTTCGATAATTTATTTACGTACACTGTGCAATACTTTTTTACCACTTTCTAATGATACTTGTAAGCACAATAGTGTACAATATGTAAGTTAATCCAAATTATATAACTTTATTCATTTGTAAACAAAGTTACACATACTTGGAATTTGAAATGATAAATCCCAGGGTGTAAGAGCGATTACAGGGAATGCCAGAAAAATTGAACATATGTATAGATTTCATTTTATTAGAAATTAATTAAGGAGTGGCTGGATTTTCTTTATTATTATTATTAGCTTAATACGATAAACACAACACCTGTACCCCGTCAGGTGAGGAGACTATTAATTATAATTCCCCCAACTCGTATTCAATTTACGCATATTTTAATAAAGTAATGTGTGTGTGTGTGTTTCAAAGGCAAGCCCACAATAGTTACATAGCAGTCTTCACCCTTGTTTACGAGTATGAAAGCGAATACGTGCCACACCTAAATAACGGAATAAAACGACTGCCCAGTATAGGTCCTACGTAAGATTTTGATTTATTTTAAAAGTTATAACAACTGAATGTGAGTAATAAATAAAAAATATTCATACAAAATGAATAAAAAAATAACATTAGAAACAAAAACTAGTAGTACGTATGACTCATACATTTTTTTCAACGCTTGTGCAACATAAATTGCACAAGGACAAACATCCTGGAACAGTTATTTGTAGGCCATACAAATACTTGTTCTGGGCGAGATTCGAACTCGTGGCCTCCAGTGCTCACTCATTGTCATTGCTAAAATTTAACCACACGAAAAAAAAGAAAGAAATAAAAGTTTGGAAGCGTAATAAAAATTATATAAGAATTGTATCATAAAAATGTTTACATAGTAATTCCTATAATCCTAATTCAAATAAACCATTTTGAATAAAAAGTACTTACCTCTTCAAGAATGGGGCAACTTTTGTAACGCGACTTCTTAATGGCCAGCTCCCACCACGGAATCGGTGGTTTTGATCTGAGAATTGTTTGACATCCTACTTTAGGATCTTGTGCTTCGTACAAAGTCCCTAATGTTCTAGTGGTTTGATTTTCTTGTTCCTCGGCAGGTATTCCTGTTACGCATTCGCAGCATTTATGCGGTCTTTTTACGACTGTTTGAGACTTATAATCTGCGCTAAAAGAGTGTCTATAGTTAAGCCTTTTGGAAAAACCATTAGTTTCACTCACGGACCTTCTAAAACCGTTTCTGTTATTTTGCAATGACATTCTCGGTATTTGTTGAACTTGGTTCAGTATATTGGATTCATCGGTTAAATCTATCCGATCTCCTGAAAGCGGAGTATTTGGTTCCGAATGGTAACCCAATTTGTTTCTATGCAGACTTCCATGAAATTGATTCTCTTTGAGACCCAGAGGTTTGAGATCAATAACTTTAGGTCTTCGCAAATTTAACGTGGCGAACTTCTGTGGTGATTTATGAAATCTCGATTTATTTGGCAATTCTTTCAAAACATCTTCAGTGTCCGTGGATGGTATAGTGGAGTTGTCGCTATAACTGGAAATAGGCCTTTCATTATCTGTGAGGTATGACGACGATTCCGAACAATTATCTCGATCGACGTGTCTCTTTCTGTAGTCGATGGATGATCCCGTAGTGTCCGTGCGCACGGAATGCTGTTCGGAGCTGTCTTGATTTTCTATATGCTGCTCAAACGGTTGCCGTTCCCCGTTACTTAAGCTTGTAATTCCATTTTTTTCATCCACCATCAGATCTGTACCTGTTGTGAACTCTAAGGTTTTTAATCTTCGCCGGGGCTTGATATCTATAGAATCGTAATGAATTTTTGACTTGCCATTTACGTGTTTCACGGGGGAAGTACTCTTAGAATGTGGTGGAGTTACTTTGGCATAAATAGGTTCTGTAAAACTGAGTCTCAAGTGTTTGTCTGAGTCATTATTAAAATTCCCTGACTCATTGTTTGCGTATTGCACTACTACACTGTTGTCTAAAAAGTTATTCGTGGAATTTCTTTGTAGCGTGAAATACTCCGAATGCCTCTGAGGTAGATTAGCAGCAATATTTGGTTCAACAAGATTTCTTATTTTAATACGACTTCTTGGCGCACGGATTGTAGCAAATCCGTCATGTATCGGCGATCCATGATAAGATGGCGATGTTGTTACCGCCATTTTTATTACATTGTTAACATTTTAACGACACTAAGAATAATAAAACATGGCTCAAAAATTCTATTATTTCACTGTAATATATTAGTCAAACATTTATCGTCTTACGCGTTTTGTCACCTGCACTAAGCATAAAATTACACCTTGCGTTTTACGACATAGCGGCACTTGCTAGTTACGCTTCACACAAAGACGAGAAAAAACCTTAGAAAACACTGCAGATGTTACGACAGCTTGTACTTATAATGCATATTTATGTTTTAAATTATTAAAAATCGGATTAAATTGATAATAAGAATGTAAATTAATGGATTTATGCATCTAATAACTTCAATTAATAAAGTTTCTACTCCGTTCAGAGGAACCGTGACTTAAATAAACTTTTGACAAACAAAATTATGTTTTGTTATATCGAAGAAAGAAATAACCTTTATTTCATTTCGTAATTGATTGACCGACTTAAAAAAGGAGATTATCAGTTCGATAGTATTTGACTAATTGACTTCATTTTGGTATATAGCTCAAGTGACCTCTAACACTAAACGCACACCGTGTTGGGACTTTGAAATACACATCGTATTTAAATAAAATATAATATGGTTTTGGAATCAAAGTATATAATAAAATACGCATTAAAGTTATGGAAGGGTCAGCGGAATACGTTCGTACCAATTAATTACCTACAGTTGAATTGTGGAGATGAACCCGCTTAAATGAACGAAATACCGATTCCATTTTAAGAACTCACTTTATAGCACTTGATCGTTTAGGAATACACGTAAGCAGAGCTAAGTGAAACTATAAGCTGTTGAATTGAGCTCACATGATTCACATAGAACCACTTGACGAACACGTTGCGTAGTATAATTTTAGATACAATATCTGAATACTCAGCAGCTGCTTTTGAATACAAGCCGACTATTCCATCGTTTCTATGATTGCACTGTCGGAAATATAACGGATGTTATAGCCTTATAGCCATAACATGGGACCACATATCAACTTTCTAATTCGAAACGTGACATGTACCGAGTGTATCAGACAAGTGTGCAAAATAGTCGTAATTATTTTTGTCTATCAAACAGCTGTCACTATTTAGCTTTAGCGGTGTTAAACACAAACAGGTTTGTATAGGCCACGTTGCATCCAGCATTTGAATAGGAACGATCACGCGACATAGCGGTCTTGTATCCACGAAGTCTCTTAGAGCAACTGCGAGATAGACCAATATTTATGCTACGAAATATGGCAAACGCCAGGCATATATATGTTATCTCCCAGTTTATTTCATAGGACTTCAATAATAAAGCTGTAGGAAAGACGATACTCTCATAAAGAGAGCATGTTTTTTTTATAGGTTAGGGTGACAATCGAGCACACAATCCACCTGATGGTAAGTGGTTGATTTGGCCCATAGACATTCACATCTTTCCTCGATTATAAATCAAAATGCGGATGCGTTTTCACCCGTGAGGACTACGATGGAATGCCTCGTTTCCAGTAAAAAGGGGTCTCTGGTTTTCAACATTCGCCATACGAAACACAGATTTTACGCTGGTATTCTGTGAGAACGTGGTCCATCCCCGGTCTAGCTATATACTACCAATATAACTGCAGCATGGCTCTACCACCTATAAAATGTTTGATATCTTTGTCAAAAATGATAATGAATTGATTGTTACCACACGTAATGTTCTTTGTAATCAATGTCCAATTTTATGGAATAATATTATGTGTTATTATCAAAGTGAGTAATAAATAGTTAAGTAAGATAACGTAAGGAGTTAATCGAAGAAACTCCGTTACGGGTGCGACCCGGCACGGTCCAGGCACTGACTCATTTCGCCTCTCTCGATTCTACACTCCAGTTGCACTCATGTTTATTAGCACCCAAGTTATTTGATTAAGTAGGAATACGTTCTAACCCAACACGTTACAAAGGTATTATGAGGTAAAGTGAATGTAGCTATACAAGCTTTTCTAGTTATCGTAAGAAAAAGCGGAAATATGTAATATTATATTTACGCTTTAATTTTTTTTAATTTTAAAAAAAAATTAAATTTATT
>DWHP01001465.1:0-16066 GCA_018247895.1 Parnassius honrathi
TCAAAAAACTAAATGTCAAAACCGTCATGTTTTTGGTGTTGCCCCAATTGAAAAACAAAGTTCTTGTTGAAAAACCCGTTATATTCCTGATAACAACTCTAAACTCGCAACAAAAACAATGTTTTTTTATTGCGAGGCGATCAAGCGTGCACAACCACTGAAAAATCCTTTAAGTGAGGAAACATATTATGTAGGACCTCTATGTTCAGCAGTGGATTTTTGACAGGCTGTTATGATGATGATGACACATTCCATATTGGCGCTGGTTGACGAGTACGTCAATATATATAGTAATATAAAAATAAATTATTCCACTCATAGAATATATTTTTTGTAAACTGTACCATTACCGCTTTAAACGTAGCTTTTCATATAAGAGTTTATGAGACCATAAATTCATGCTGTATTTATCGGGTTGGAACTGATTTGTATTTTGTCGCCCATTTTTATTTGACCTGTAAACGACGATTTGTCCATGTAATGGTAGACAACGAATTTGTTTTGCCTTCCATCCATTGCTGTCGTTGAAATTAATTATTAAAAATAACTGGAATTTAAATAATCCTTTAGTTTTGGGTTGCTAACATTTTGTCTTATCGAACCTCTTCATCCGAAATTAGTTCAAGCAATGAATCGAAGCTTATACTTTAAGTTATGATTGTAGTTAAAGATCGTGTCAAATATTCTTACATTAAGAAGATCTTACAGAAGTAAGTGTGACGAACGAGTACACAGTTCACCTGATCTTTTTATTTGGTTTTGGTAATCCTTTGAAATTTACTCAGAGAATAATATGTATTGTGTTGTGAACTGTGGGTAAGCCGTCACCATTCCTACCGCCCGATAGGTTTTCCATTCGTTGTTTGATTAGTAGTTAGTAATTCATGTAAACTCTAGGTCTTCTCCTTAAAATATATACCTTCTTAAATCTTAAAACTAGCATAAATAGTCAGTCGTTCACTATGCTAGTCGAATAGTGGATTCGAATGCAAGACTTAAATTTTGTCTTCCGTCGCTTCTTAAAAAAAATTATTAAATGATGAACATTTAATTTTTTCTTCCATGTTGAATGCTTGTGTTATATGCTAACACTTTTACTTCAATAACTGAAATAAGTATTTTGCGATTTTACAAAATAAACCGTTCACGGAGGCCCAGAGGGTGTTTAAATTACTATGGAGAAAAAATAATAAATGTTTTTAATAATTTCAAAGTGAATTAAAATTCAAAGTAAATTGCAGTGTAAAAAACTTTTGGATTCAAATAGTAAAATATTACATTTTTAATTTTTTTTTAATTTACACTTAAGGTCGGGTAAATGGAGGTGAAAAGTTTATATGAAAAACCCATTGATATTATAAAAACTGAATAATATGAAATATATTATATAAAGACACACATTCTGAACCACTGGAATCGTGAAATTTGGAAAATAGTTTCTTTTTCTTACGTAGGCATCTACGGAGAAAGGATTTTGGAAAATTGAACCACTAACAGGGGTGGGACAGAGATTATTCTAAATTAATCTTATGTCCATGAAACCATTATTAATGATTTTAGTTTAGCCGTTCCTTTTTAGTTTTTTACACTGGCGACTGTTTAAAACGGAACGCAGTCTCATTATTCGACACGGTTTTCAAATGAAAATATTAATCGTTTTCTGTTCAACAAGAAAAAATATTATTTAGATTATTGAGACGATAAATTTAGAAGAAAAAATATTATTTGAATTTTGTTGCTTTTAAAACTTAATGTTCGAGGTTATTTGAATAACAATATTAATCAATAATAATAACAATCATACGCGGAAGCTGTTAAATCTCTAGGAGCTGTTATGTTTTTTGATCACGTGATCAAAGTACTGAGAGCCACCTTACCTCGAAAGCGCCAGTGCTCACAGAACAAAAATGGCGGCGATTTATGATGTCCTATATTTTCTTAGGGTACAGCGGCAGTATACTGGCAGCCCAGAACGGAACGAATTTTTCACCACTGAGAGCACTGAGCAGTGCTCGCAGTGTATATCGGAACACCTAAGACAATATAAGGAATACGTAGATACTTTTACGTGTCGTGATTGATGGTGAATCCTGTTGACCGTTACGTTGTTGGTGCCAGGCTGAGTATTATTGTTTTAGTAACGTAACAATATTTTTGATTAAATGTATAAAAAATTAAATAAGGTACTTAGATACCTATGTCGATTAATAATATTGGATGAACACAGCGTGGCAATAATTATCAACTATCACTATTCGGCATTAAAATAGATAAAATAGATGCGATTTTATGTGTACCGCATACAGCAAGGACATGTGCTAGGCGAGGTACCTATATTATAATAATTTTAGGATTAAGTTTTATTTACTGTTCTTGAATATACTCTATCTTCCTCTAAAAACTAACCCTCATGGATTTTGAATTTAGGTTGTGTATAATTTAATTAAAATATGATTAGATAAAGTGACAGACACTTTTTTTCATATATATTCTCGTTGCTTATTCGGAAGTGACAACATTTTATGTATAGTATAATAATATATATGTCTCGTATTATACAATAAAAAAATATTTGTATAAAATTCATTGATAGTGATAATTTAAAAGAAAACTAAGTTTGAAGTGATACAAAAAATGAAATTGGAGGATATTCTCCTGATTTAATTCAGGCCGGTCAGGAAACCGGCGTTATATCATTGAGTAATAAAAATTAAATTACCTTTTGTTCTTAATTTTGGCAAATATTGTTTCTTTTTTAAATACATGTTTTACGGGCAGTATTACATAACACTGGAAGTAATTTGTCATGAGAAATTTTTATTCGCATATGTTTGATGCCACACATTTTTGACAATGAAACATAATACTGGTGAAAATCGGTATGGGAAACTACATTTTTTATCACAATAACGACGTTTGCCTACATGTACTACTAAAGATACTTTGTGGTCCAAACTTTTTAATCAATTAAGTATTTAAAAAATATGAACGTCAAAATCTATATCGGTTCGGAAAAATAAAACCTTAGAGAAGAATCGTCGAAAAACTGGGACCTTTTCTTTAAAACCATGTTACATTTTTTATAACTATAACCTAAATAAAATAATACAATGTCAATGTAGCATTTATTCTGCGATAAAAAGTATATACACTTAAATATTTTCAAAATGTCAGTAAAATAAAATATAGTACGTTACGCCAGTTAGTATTGTGATTTAAAAAAAGCGGAGAGGTCTGTAAGATAGTAGAAAGTTACTTCTAAACTTCTTTATCAACCTGTAAAATCCACTGCTGGTCGTGCAACTCTCTCCTTGTAAAGAGAATTTGCTCGTCAAGCTACGAGGTCACCGATTCTGCCTAAGATTCCGTCGGGGTTGGTAGGTACCTCCTCTCTGATTATTTTTGTCGCATAACAGTAGTACCTGCACTGGTGTATTCAGGTTTGAAGGCTAATTAGAGGCAGTATTATAATAAACTGTGGTGACTGGGCATCTGAAGTCTTTATCGTTTTGAGGTTGCTTCTGGTGTCTATGCATGCAGTCCATGCAAGGTTGGTTCTAGTGTCTATGCATGCAGACTACGCAAGGTTGGTTCTATTGTCTATGCATGCAGTCCATACAAGGTTGGTTCTAGTGTCTATGCACGCAGTCCATGCAAAGTTGCTTCTAGTGTCTATGAACACAGTCCACGCAAGGTTGCTTCAAGTGTCTATGCATGCAGTCCATGTAAGGTTGGTTCTAGTGTCTATGCACGCAGTCCATGCAAGGTTGGTTCTAGTGTCTATGCATGCATTCCATGCAAGGTTGCTTCTAGTGTCTATTTATGCAGTCCATGCAGGGTTGGCTCTAGTGTCTACGTATGCAGTCCATGAAAGGTTGGTTCTAGTATCTATGCACGCAGTCCACACGAGGTTGCTTCTAGTGTCTATGTACGCAGTCCGTGCAAGGTTGCTTCTAGTGTCTATGCACGCAGTCCACGCAAGGTTGCTTCTAGTGTCTATGCATGCAGTCCATGCAAGGTTGCTTCTAGTGTCCATTTATGCAGTCCATGCAAGATTGGTTCTAGTGTCTATGCATGCAGTCCATGCATGGTTGGTTCTAGTGTCTATGCACGCAGTCCCTGCAAGGTTGCTTCTAGTGTCTATGCATGCAGTCCATGCAAGGCTCGTTCTAGTGTCTATGCATGCAGTCCATGCAAGGCTGGTTCTAGTGTCTATGCATGCAGTCCATGCAAGGTTGGTTCTAGTGTCTATGCATGCATTCCAGTATTAATGATGACAGTATCCGAAGTCTCGCCTTGCACCTTGGACGCTGCTTTCCGTTTCCGGTATATCGTTATCGATTGGAAGCAAGATTTATCTAGCATTTTTCTGATCGATGACAGAAAAGAATTGCCTGTGACTCGTTGGTATTTTTCATGATAGTCCATTTGCCAAGTTTGGTAATTATAATGACAAATTCATCAAACTTTAAATCGTGGGCAACATGCTGATGGTGATTCTAAATTTTCTTTCGTTTCGAAACATTCTAAACATTCACTTACCATCAGGTGGACTGCGTGCTCGTTTGTCATCCTAATTCTATAAAAAAAACGGTATAAATGAAGCCTATGAAAGTGAAAATTGTTAAAGTGGTTAAAAAGAGATCACCAATGTGAACTCTGTGCCATCGTGTAGCGTGTAACCTCCGATTTGTCATGTTCGCTCAACCTACTTTCAACGTGCGTCTTTTGTTTCCTGCCAAATTTGTCACTGACAGCTACTCGCTTCTTTGTTTAAAAATGGGGCAAAGGTATCAGTCTTTCAAGGTTTACTTCACACACATTGTCTATTCATAATCGCAACTCAGTAACGTAACACACTGTAGTATTTTTTATATTTTTATTAGTCAGTCAAAATGTTAATTAGGTGACAAATTTGTCGCTGACAGCTTCTCGCTTCTTTGTTTAAAAATGGGACAAAGGTATCAGTCTTTCAAGGTTTCCTTCACACACATTTTCTATTCATAATCGCAACTCAGTAACGTAACACACCAATGTAGTATTTTATATTTCTATTAGTCAGTCAAAATGTCAATTAGGTGACAAATGAGCAAGTTTACTTGATGGCCAATGGACACTGTAGTATGGGTTAATTAACTATCATGCTATAGCTTATATATAGCTCGTTGCTCTAGTGGATGTAGTAGTGCGACTGCTGATCATGAGGTCTTGGGTTCGAATCCCGAGTCGGGCCGAAAAATCAATTATTGAGTTATTCCGCTAAGAAATTCTCAGTAGCTGCCCAGAGTCTAGACCCCCGTGCCGTGAGTGAGAGAATAGACAGTGCACCCGTGCTTGCACATACACTTTGGCACTGTAATCCTGTCCACCGCTGATGTCTTTGTTGAGGCAGGGCGCCGTGGCCGAAAGTCGGTCTGGAGGACATTATTATTATAGCATAGAAAAAATACATATTTCTATACAGATTTGGCTAAAGACACTATATAGCATTGCCTGTTAAGCACTATCATGCTATGCTCTACCTAATGTCCATAGAAATTTGTACTTTCCTCTTTTATGGATCATTTTTCCACGTGGTGGTTCAATTTTTTTACGTGGTAGAGCCACGCTGCACCTATATTATAGTTGTAGCACGAATGGGTCGGCTCAACCGGGGCAGGACCACGCTCTCACGGTACACTAGCGTAAAATAGCAGCTCAATACTACTGTGTTTCGTATGGTGAGTGTTGAGTACCGGAGACCCTTTTTACTGAAATCGAGGCGTTCCATCTCTGCCCTCAGGGGTGGGAACGCATTTGCATTTTGATTCTTAATTAAGAATAAATGTGGATGTCTAGATGCCACAGTATCCGCTACCATCAGGTGGACTGTGTGCTCGTTTGTCACCCTATGCTATAAAAAAAATCAAAATGCAGATTACGTTTCACGACGGAACGCCTCGTTACCAGTAGTAATTCAATTGGACAATAGGGGATGATTGTATTTCAACGACATTCTGGTTGTTGCTTTGAGATTGGAGTATTCCTTAGTTCACTTAAAAGGGCCTTACTTTTCATTAAAAGTATAAAGCTATTATTGTACTCAGAATTTAACGATACGTAAACAAGTTCTTGTACACAAGCCTAATGATGTCGCTACATCTGCTGAGGACATACGACAGATTGATTTTCTTTGTTACCGGTTTACACGGACTCTTTTTTGTTTAGTGCTCCACAAATCTCGGCCAAGGCATGCTGCAAGGCCATTGCTTAGCGATTGGTCACTTATGTATGGAAACGTAATTTGTTAGGATTTGCCAGTTCTACCATCTAATTTATGCCAGTCATAAAACACAGGCGCATTGTTCATCCGTCTATTTTAAACCGACTTCAAGAAAAGGAGGAGGTATTCAATTCAACTGTATTTTTTGTGTGTTAAGTACCTTAGAACTTTTTTCTAGATGAAGCGACTTTGATGATTCCTTTTTTACTTGGAAGCATGTGCTTCTCATGTGGTCCTATATAAATTTAATCAAGATCTGCCCAGTATTTTTTGAGTAATCCTTAATAATGCGTATTAATTTGATTTCGACTACATTCAGAGTCGGTTGTACAATTTTTTTTTAATTTTACCACTTTTTTATAGAATAACTGTGAAAAACGAGCACACAGTCCACTGATGGTAAGTGAAGTGATTAAAAATCAAAATGCAGATGCGTTGTCACCCATGAGCACTAAGACGGTTCTCCACATTCATCATACGAAAGACGGCGGTATTAAGCTACTATTTTACGGTGGTACTCTGTGAGAGCGTGGTCCTGCCCCATACGTGCTACAATTATAATATAGCTGCAGCGTCTGTCAAGCATGATGGTTAACGAAAATCCATCCTTCAACGGAAGAGGCCAGCCTTGAACTTTAACGGGCTGATTACAATGAATAATGATGACGTAAGGTTTGCTTTATGCTACAAACTGTCGACTTGCTCTGACTCCGCTTAGGTAGTATAATTAATGTGGCGTTATTTTTATTTAAAGCGTTTTGATTTTTTATCGACGTTAAATTTAGATATCTATAGGCCACAGCATCCACTTAAAATCAGGTAGACTGTGTGCTCGTTCGACATACACAAAAATATTAAGTAATTAAAATCCATATATTTTTATCTATTTAAATTTTAGTTTTGTTTTGTATGAAATACAGTCTAGATCATAGAATACTATAATACATATGTAATAGAACGGGAGAATGGGCAGAGCCCGTGTAGCCACTGACATGTCACTATCACGTCAATTCACACGTATAAATGTCAACACGAGATGTGTTTTGACGTTACAATTTTTTCCAAATTTCGAATGCAAATTATTTAGACAATGCCAAATTGCACGCTATTTACAAATAAATATGTATTAAAATCCGTTTGTCAACACTGCGAATCGGTTTTGTAGAAGTAATTAACTGATAATACGACGTAATTGCTTGTATGTGTGCTCCCGGCGACGCCTTACCTCGTACAAAATAAGGTTGACAGTAGTTCTATTGTGTATTATAGTATTCTATGGTCTAGATCATTCCCGGCATTGCTCTATCCGTTCGTGAAGTTTCATTAATAATATAATTCATTAATAATCGGTTCAGCCATTACGAACGACAGACGGACAGACAAAATTTTAAAAGTCGTTCATGCATTGACGGCGTGCAAATATCCCCCCCCCCCCTTAGCTCAATAAGTATTATAAGAGGCAGTTATTTTGATATTACAAACACACGCTTCAATGTTATTTATTTGCATATTTTTAGGTCTAAAAGTAGTGGGTAGTTTTCTAGCTCTGTTCGGGCGTGCCGCAGAAATCTAAATAATAATATTTAGATTTCTGTGGGGCGTACAGAAAGGCGAGACTTGATGGGCATACCAAGCCAAGTACACACTCTTGTGTTAGCCTAAAGCCTAAAGTCTCAATACAGAAGGGGGCCACCTTCTAATACATAGCGTATATTTAATATCATGATAACACCTGCATCGAACTCCACGGAGGCCCTACCTTTACAGAATTAAGGAGTTTTTTTCTAGTCGGTCCGTTAGTGTAAAAGGCATTCACAGAACGAGCCACATTCTTGCTTGCAACGTTGACCGCAAAAATATATCTCGAGCATGCGGCTGTATGGATATTTCTGATTTGGACTAAATATGGTGTCAGTGTTAATTGAATTTATAATACGGTAATAAGTTATGCAAATTCGCGCCATTCTGTTTTATTTTTAATGTGATTATTTAATAGTGGTTTACAAAATTGTATAATTCTAAGATATTTACATTTTATTCTTATTCTTTATGCACCATGCGGAATACAGCAACATTAAGCTGTTATTTTACGCTGGTATTCAAATATAAAACTTTTGATGTGATTTAAGAAGTTGGAATATGGAAAAGGATCACAGAATCCTGTATTGCCTAGGACCATCTGCATGGCCTAATTCGATACTGTGTATGAGTAATAATCATATGCCCCGTGCATATGATTATTACTCGCGTAGGACATGCGCTTTGTTAAATTGACCTAATGTTTGTACTAATGTATTGTGGGTGTAACCGGATCAAAGTGTCAAGGGCATCCGCGCCTACACATGCTTTGTCTTGCCATAAACTAATTTGTATATGTGCGATGTTAGATTTGTCTTGATACACACGTTGTACATTGTAGTTTTTAGCCGACTTTGAAAAAAAGGAGGACGTTCTAAATTTGTCTGATTGTATTTTTATTGTAGGTAAGTAACGCGTCATCTTCGACAATGGCGGACCGATTTTGATGTCATTTATATTAAGAATATAATATATATTTCTTTATTAAATAGGTGTGGATAGTTAAATGTTTAAAAAGAAAACGTTAAAAAGGAAAAAAATAACAATATTTTTCTAAAATCTTTTAAATGTCAATTAGTCTATTTGTTTTTACAGAATAAGGGTGACAAACGAGCACACAGTCCACCTAATGGTAAATAGATTCTCTGGCCCACAGACATTTAGGTACATCTACCTTCAAAGAAGAATCAGAATGCAGATGCGTTGTCTGCCCCGTACTCGTTGTACTCCTCGTGTTTTCGTCTTAATATTAAGCTGCTATTTTAGGCTGGTATACTGTGAGTGCATGGCCCTTCCCCGGTCAAGCCGACGCATTCACGCTACAATATATATATATAGCTTCAGCGTGACTCTACCACGTAGATTTTTTTTTTTAGTATTTTATTATATAAATTAATTTTAAAAATAACATGAATATGTTTCTCATCAATATGACAACCCTAAGTCGAGCTAAACTTGTCCTACCCACCCAACCAGTATTTGCAAGTCACCTTCACTTTTAAACTATAGATCTAAAGCGAGCTATTATTCGAGCGAGGCAATGGTGAAACTGATCGTCACGTTTTGCTTTGTCTGCAGACACCGATGCTCTGTGGCCTCGGTGTCTGCGGTTCTGCTACTCATGTGGCTCTATGGTACAAACAGTATTTATAACAAGATGTGATGAGGTTTTGTAAATTATACAGTTTTACAAAATAAAATAACTTCGTTTTGGTTATAACTACTTAGATGGTAACTACGACATATATACCCCTTATGAGTCAACCTATGGGGGAGGGTACATGGTTATAGTACAGGGTTATAGTGCACAAGTGTGTGCGCAAGCTTAGGTGCACTCTCTGTTTTTTCACTCTCGTAGTTCGATGGTTTGGCAATCCGACATGACCGGAAACGGAGGGATCTGGCTTTACATGTTTTTCTAGGCCCTGGGTGGAGAGGGGGGGGGGGTGAAATATTGCCTACTTTCTAACACTTCTTGAAAAAAAAACCTCAACGAAAGATTTTGTCCCGACCTGCGATTCGAACCCCGATTCGAACGCCGTAATATGACATTACAAAAGACGATTATATAGATTTGATGCATATTTACATACAAAGAAAGCCGGGCGACTATTTATTACTGCAAGAAAACATTTTTTAAATATACAGTACGATATATGACAATGCGGAGTTAATGCGAAATTATTAGGAGATATACCGTGTAGTGGCGGTATAAGAATATATACTAGAGATGGGCCGAATATTCGTTTTATATTTGGTATTCGGCATATTCGGCAGCTTTACCGAATATTCGGCTAAATCACCGAATATTCGTTAAAGTGGTATTCAAAGTATCCACTGTATGGAAATGTGCGAATTGAGCAATGCCATGTCTTTCATAATTTTACTGTTATAAGTACATTTATTTATGGGTTAAATCTACTTATATAGCGTTATGTTTTTGAGGCACTGTAGACTTATTTCCAATTATAGCAATAAAAAGCTTCATAAAATTTTGTTTGGAATCAAACAAAGAAACATTATATTACAGTCGTCAGTTTCTCTAAAATAGGTCCAAGTAGTAGATCTCCTGCCTCTCATTTTTATCATATATTTATCAATTTTCACTAAAAATGACACAACGAAATACTTTTTTCTCACAAAAATAGTCAAAACATAAGCATGTGCCGGCAATTCGCTCAGCATTAGATGATGCAATAACATGTCAGGTGTGGCGGGGGAGCGAGGGGAAGGGTCCGGCGCTAATCCCGCGCTCTTTACGGTAACAAGTTTCGACATAAATTGGTCAGGTACAGAGGTAATCCTGCCGAATAATGTTCGGCCGAATATTCGGTTCGGTAAAAATTTTACCGAACTTTCGGCCGAATATTCATATTCGGTGAAATCCATATTCGGCCCATCCCTAATATATACTATCCCGTATCGTCCCGAGGGTGTCGTAACAGCTGACATGGGGAAACAAATAGGGAGATGGGCAGCAGCGTCTTTCTAATAACGATTAAAATAAAAAATGCTATTGCCAACCGGCTTGCCAAGCGTGGCAACTATGG
The DNA here is from genome assembly GCA_018247895.1 of Parnassius honrathi. Taxonomy (NCBI): domain Eukaryota; kingdom Metazoa; phylum Arthropoda; class Insecta; order Lepidoptera; family Papilionidae; genus Parnassius; species Parnassius honrathi. The sequence continues at coordinate 10,891 of DWHP01001465.1, forward strand.
AAAATATTCCCGCTGTCAGGCGATCTATGGAGGCCTATGTTCAGCGGTGGACTTTATTACGCTGTAAGGGCAACGGAGATATGCTGAGCTTGCATTGTATCACTGGGTATCGAACTTGGCTTGCTCTTGCGCTCTGACCACACAGGGACATAAATCTTTTTATTACATCGAAATATTTGTTTTATGTCCTATAAGACCATAACTAATGTATGCAGCCTTACACTTCATTTTATAAACAAGCTTACGGGTTAAAATGGTAATTTAAAAATCCGACTGCGTAAAAACGTTTACTGAAAAGAGAAAACTTACTACTATATGCATGTCACTTCCACTTCACGTTAATTGTGTAACATACATGATTGTAAGCTGTAAGTTTCTTAAACAAAAGTCCCGGTGGGTTTCTTCCTGGTTCTTCACAGGACAGAGGTGTTTTCCGAACTAGTAGTAAATAAAACAAAAGAGTGACTTTTAATAAGTATTATTTCTAGCTCATTGAATAAAAAGTTTCTGTTTATGTCTCTGTTTCCACAACTAAGACGAATCTAACGACGCCCCACATGTTAATCCATCAACCGAGCGTGCCAAAGAAATATACGTTAAAGATGGGCCGAATATGGATTTCACCTAATACGAATGTTCGGTCGAACATTATTCGGCGGGATCACCTCGGTATCTAAACAATTTATATGTCAAAACATGATACCGTAAAGTACGCGGGATTGGCGCAGGACTCTGCCCCTCCCTCCCCCGCCACACCTGACATGTTATTGCATCGTGTAGTACTGAGCAAATTGCCGGTACATGCTTATTGCTTATGTTCTGACTATTTTTGTGAGACATCAAGTACTTCGTTGTGTAATTCTTTGTGAAAATTGATAATTATATGATAAAAATGAGTGGCAGGAGGTCTACTATTTGGACTCGCGTAAATACAGACGACTATAGTTATATTTATTATAATATTATTTATTCTATGGTTATATCACAAAATATATTCATTCTTAGATCCAATAAGGATCGAATAAAACTATTATTTACGTCCCTATGGACCTTCCTGTAGACGTCCCCCCCCCCGTGACCATGGGTGCTGTAAAGCACCCGAAACGTCGGGATAATAAAATAAGTTAATAGTGGTAATTACACGCGATAAAATCCGTAAATAATAGTTTTATTGAATGTGTAGTGTTCGTGTAAATTTAAGAAATCATTATCCAATAAGGATCTCTAACAAAATGCACAATATGCACTACACTCTTACGAAGTGGGACAGGTCGCCTAAAATAATAGCTGCAGTGCGTTGCAATAATTGCTATGTAATTTTAAGTGCAGGCAGGTATTTATCAGCCATGTACAGTTTCTACTTATTAGCTCACATCGAGTTGCAGAATAAGCGATAAAGTTCTTAATATACGTTGCTTTATTACAAAATTGTGAATCTGTTACTTGAAACAACTTAAATGACAATTAAAGTAGTCTGTTATAAAACTGATTGAAGTTAAAGTAATTAAGTTATACAGATTTTAAGTTTGCAAATCTATGCATTTTAAGTTAAGATAATTTATGAATAGAGAAGCTGCATTAATCCTTTTTTGCCACAAATTTATGTATAAATGAAAGGATAATTAATTTGAAGTATATTTAATTTTTTAACGAAAAAAAAGACTTGCGATTGGTTGCGACGTTATTATATCCGTTGAGGCTGTGAGCCAGTTGCAATCGTGCCGTGCTTTTGTATTTTCTATATTTGGATCACCATGTGTCATAACTCATAACAAAACATATCCTTATAACCTGTATTATGCAGTGGTATTTTTTTAATTTTGACATCGTGAACGTGAGTGTTGTATCGTTTCACCATGCGGGTGGTGGCGTTGCGACATATTATGGGACCCAATATATGAACCAATATTCATGCGACGTGTAATCGTGATTATATGAGAACTTTTACATCTAATAAGTACAAACTACATGTTACAATAGGAGAAGTGAACCGGTACGGCGCGGCGCAAGCGCAGCCGGGCGCAGACGCTATATAAATTATTAATGCTGCGTGTGCCGGCCTGCCGGCTGTTTAGTATGCGCTGGAGGTTGTATAGGAGTATTGTCTGGTATATTCTGGGAAGTGAGCTTTAAATATAATAATATTCAGGTGACAACAATGGGGTCTGGAAATGGATTTTTTTTAATATGAATAGAATTAAAATTTTCCAACTGCATTTATACTGTACTAGTGCTGCCTTAGCCAGATTAGGACTGCACAGCAGAGCAAGGGATAACGTTAAGAGCTTTTAAAAACGTGATGCCATTACGGATTGCTATAAGTCCACTGCTGAACCTAGGTCCATAGATTGCCTCAGTTTTTTATTTGTCAGTTGTTAGGAAGACGCTGCTACCAATCCTCTAGTTTCTTTCCGTCTACCGCCTCTTGCCACAGGACGACATGAGGTAATGGACTAAAATGGAATGCCTTATTACCAGAATAAAAGTTCCCAGTAGCATTGTATATTTTTCAACTTATATCCGAAGAACGGCGCTGGAATGACAAATGTCAACATGTTTTACGTACAACATCGTAAAGTGCACAAGATTCCATATTGTTGTTTACGCGCGGTATTCGTTTCACAACAAAGAGGTAATGTTATAAAACAGCTTGGATATAATGGTTGGCTTCCTTTATTGTTTTGTTTTGCATTATGCGGGTCGACGGCTGAAGGATGGTTTGTGGATTGATGATTTACAAAGAAAGAGAGACAAAGAGACAACAAAATCTGCCTTTAAATTTTAGCAGAATTTTCGCCAGTCTGTAAAATCGGGTTATATATCCGTTGAATTCTTATCGTCGGGAAAAATAAGGATATATATCTGAGGCATATACTGGCAGATTTTTAGAAGCCTATGGCAATGATATTTTATTAATACATTAACGTATTATGAAATTGATCTATCAATAAACACTAATAATTTGAAATTTCAGTATTAAACAATAACAACAATATTTATGAACTTAACAAATAAATCAATTAAAAACTATCGAAATTAAAATAATACGTAAGTACCCAATAAGTAGTGTTTATTGATAGGTCAATTTCATAATATGTTAATGTTAAATAAATAAAAATATAAAATATCAGTGCCGTAGGCTTCTATTCCGTTTACCTGATACAACCTATTTTTTTCCAGGCGGTAAAAAAATCACCAGTATAATACAAATATGTACGACATAGTAGAAGCCTATGACATAGTCATTTTCATTCTTTTATTGACATATAAAATTGGTATATCTGAATAAATACTACATTACACACTAAATATTCTCCTCAACGGAAAAGAAGGCAGCCTGCATAGTATGTAGGTATCATACACTTAGAAACTAGTTGGTAGGTATGTGTCAATGACTGGTGTTTTATTACGAAATTTCAATGCGAAAGTAGTTTACAACCGAAAAAATTTGAAGGAAAAAAAAAATGTAGTGCTTTTTGTCAATTAGCTTCGGTTTAAAGTGGTATCTCTATTTATTAACGTAACATTTTCGTTGTGAGATTCCCTTATAAGCTTATCTAATAACATTTCATACACGATATTGGACATAAAATGTAAAAGACGCTCAAGGCCTAACTGGTAACCTCCGATTTCCTTTGTCTATCGACGCATTCATAAGAAAAGTAAACATAATGTACAAGTCGTTCTTTGTAAACAGACTGCTTATGCGCTAAGGATAACAAGTATTATAAACGTATGGGATCATGCGGAAATACTGGTTAATCTGAAGTTATATTAAGGTTAGCGTGACAGTTTAGAGAATACGGAAATAATCTAATTGGCTTACTTATTAGTATTTTACATATATGGCCCTGTTAGTGAGCAATTCTTATCATTTTAACCGACTTCAAGAAAAGAGGTACTCAATTCGACTATGTTTTTTCTGATGTGTGTTGTGTTACCTCAGAACTTTTTCTAAATGATCCGATTTTGATGATCATTTTTTTATTCAAAAGCTGATGCTTCAAGATTGGTCAAGATCTAATCAGTAGTTCTTGAATTATCCGTAATAACGCGCATTTAGTTGTCTTTGACTCCATTGATAATGTTTGCATTTTATTTTATTTTTTCAAATCGGTTGTACAAAATTTTTAATTTTACGATTTGTTAAAAGTTAAAAGTAAAGTTACAGCCTATATGTGTCCCACTGTTGGGCAAGCTCACTTCCTACTATTTCTGTAAGAGTTATGGAGCAATTATTCCGACGATCTTCTTCGGGGTGGGTTAGTTGACTTCACGTCTAGAAATAATTTATTCCTTAGATATACAGGTTTCCTCACGATTTTATCCTATGCCGTCTAGCACGTGGTACATGTAATGTATAAACATCTAAAATTGAAATTAATAATTTCTGTAGAGGCGGCAGAGATCGAACCCAGGTTGCTCGCGTACTTAAAAATTTACGACGACGGCTTAGCCTCTGAGCTAACACGGCTTAGTAATGACAGAGTTGGCAAGATAAGTGTATCTACCAAATTGGCGATAATTAAGATATTTGAATGTCAAATTAAGCACTTTATATTGTATGTAGAATATAGTTTAGATATATGGATGTGAAATTAGAGGTGCTTAAGGGTCGTACCAAACGGAAGTCGGTAGTCTCTGCCTTCCCCTCTGGGTGACGCGCGTGATAGATAATCATACATGATATGATATGCTGAACAGCTAAGCAACTTTTACAATTCAATGAAGATAGCGCTTAGCAATGAACTATAGCAGCATATATGAGCCATAGCAGTGATAATAGATTTTATAGGTCGCAGACACTAGTCTCATTAGAACTTGCACAAAAAAAAAACGCTGAAAATGTGCCTGCTCTGATAAAGCCACAAACATCCACTGATTATTTAGATGCTTCGTCAGTTCATCACATTTATCGATTCTATGAGCTATTAGGCCGGCTATTTGCCATACTGACTAATGATGTATTAAAGGATATTTCTCTGCTGTTTCCAGGGCCAGCACGATGTTGCAGCAGATTCTGCGCGACATGTGGGTGGACCCGGAGATTCTAGCAGAACTCGACGAGACGCAAAAGCAAACGCTCTTCTGCAAGATGCGTGAAGAACAGGTAAATTTTGATCTATTTTAAGATATATATAAATATATATTTATATGTATATATATATGTGTATAT
>DWHP01001466.1:0-16065 GCA_018247895.1 Parnassius honrathi
TGAAGCTCCATGAACTCCGCACTTGCTGGGTTCGGCATAAATTGCTCCTCGAAGTGCTCAACTAGGATATCCGCTCTACCCTTGGCATCGTAGCGTCGTTCACCCGCGCTGCTGGTCAGCGGGCAAACGGGAGGTCTGGCTTTGATCAACTGTCGGTTCAGTTTGTAGAGCGACGCGTCGTGTTCTTCTGTCTTCCATATGCGCCGCTCCCAGGCCTCTGCTCTGTAGGCCTGGACTGCAACCGACAGTTCCTCCGACAAGGTGTTGAGCTGCGTCTTCAGTCTTCCATAGCGCCTTAGCGCTCTTTTGTGTCGGATCTGCACGCATATCTCTCGCGGCAGATCCTCTCGCCTTGCTGTAATCGGGACGATCGTGGAGGCCGCGTGGAGTGCCTCCTGGATGTTTTTGGTGATTCTAGTTGCAGCGGCCTCTACATCGTCCGCTGTGCTTATAGGCTGGCGGACTGTAGGTCTCTCCTGCAGGTGTCGTTGGTAGAGCATCCAGTCGATTCTGGTCTTGAAGGCTCTGGGCAGAGTAGTCACCGCCTTAAGGCCAAGGGTAATCAATATCGGGAGGTGCTGTGAATTAAGGTCGTACAGCAACTCTACCACTATCGGGTAGTTGACGTTCCTAGAGAGCACGATGTCCAATACACCCGGATGTTTCCGTGGGTCTGTCGGAACGTGTACAGGTTCTTCGGGACCTAAAACGTTATAGCTGTACCTCTCAGCGTCTTCAAATAGTGCATGACCCGGCGGGTTGATCACTCTAGATCTCCACGTCGGGTGTTTAGCGTTTAGGTCCCCGGCGATGATGGTGGGTGTTTCGCCATCTATTATCGTCCGGACGTCTGAGGAGCAGAATGGAGTTCCTGGCGGGCGGTATGCTGCGTAGATCCTTAGTTCCTCACCCGCCGCCTCCATTCTTATGCCGATAGAGCGCATAGTTTGAAATGTAGGTAAATCCAGCTCTTTATGGACGGTGTCCCTCCTCACTAGAACCGCCGTCCCTCTACAGGCGGCCCCATGAGAAGTGACCTCGTCCCTCCTGTATACATGGTAGTTTAACAGCTTTATGAGCGTCTTTGGATTTAGCTTCGTCTCTCCCAGCAAGATGACTTGTGTGTCTTGATGTTGCGCGACTGTGCGGAGTTCATGCTGCTTATGCTGTATTCCGTCCGGGTTCCAATAGAGGATTCGCAGGTTACTCACCTCCGTAGTGCCGTGCCAGGGGGTTTGCCAGCGCCTTCATGACCGCTGTAATAGGGTCTGTCCCGGCTCTTATGTCGGCCAGGACCTGACTGCTGACTTGGATTGCTATACCAACCAAACGTTGGATGGCGTCAGCGGTCTCGAAGCCGGCTGATGGTATTATCCTCTCTGAAGGCGTTGGCACTGGTCTCGGGCGTTGGACTTGTTTTTGCGCTCTTTGCTTGTGGGTAGAGCGCGCTTTATGTGTAGAGCGAGCTCTATTTTCTGATAGAGCCCTTTCTGGTACTCTACCCACTCTCTTCTTGGGTGCTTCGCTAGCAACCTGCGCCTGTGAGGCTACTGGTCCTGCTGGTGTCGGGGTAGAGGTAACTGCCTGAGGAGGCTGCGCCGCTTTCTTACTCTGGTTCCTCCGCTTCTTCCTCTGGGAAGTCTGGCGCTCAGTTGCGTCGTTAGCGGGAGGCCGGAGAGTCGCCCCGGTGGTTGCCCTCACTTCTACGGGTTCCACCGTTTCCGTTGGTACTGTGGGTGGGGGGGGGCTGATTGCCTACCCTTCCCTATGACAGTAGCCCACCAGTCTTCTTGTATCGTTACTGTTCTTGGGCGACTCTGGGGGATCCTCTTCGGATCTTCCGGGAGTAGTCCGGGTGGGGTGATCCCCTGCCTCCTGGCAGTCCTCCTCAGGACTGGGCATCGGCGGTCGTTTGCCGTGTAGTTTTCACCACAGTTGGCACATTTTGGTTCTTCATCCCTACCCCGAGGGCATAGGCTTGCTATGTGCTCCTCGGCACAGCGCACACATCTTACTGGCCTGAAGCAGTTAGTAGAGGCGTGTCCAAAGGCCTGGCAGCGGTGGCATTGAGCCGGTCCTGCTTTTCTTTGCCAGGCCTCAATGATGACTCCTCTCATATAGAGGAGCTCGTTAGTTTTATATAGTTCCTGGAGCTGCTCCAGGCTCAGGTGATCTAACTGGGCAAAGTAGAGGCATCCGGGTCTGCCCCTACGTGGTGGTATTGCCTTTACGTATTTAATCGGGAAGCCTTTAGCCCTAATAGCCTCCTCTATTGCAGTGGTGTCCGTGCCCATTGGAAGTCCCGGATGCCCACTTTAGTGGGCTTGTCTTCCTCTGGGGTGTAGCAGTACCACGACAACGATGGTGTCTCCTTCGAGAGCTCGACCATGTACCGTTGGATGGTACGGAACTCTTCGGCATATTGTGGTGTAAATCGTACTCCTTTCCCGAACGGACGGGCATTCGGAGGGTGGCCCAACTTTCTGTTGAGCTCCTTAAAATGCCTCGTCCAGTCTGGGAGGCATTCAGCCACTATTGGCGGGTAACGAGCCTTTTCCTGATCTGTAGGCTTATCTGCAGGCTTTACCTCGGCCTTCGGTCGTGGCACTGTTGGTACTGCTACCATCTGGGCATAGCTGGTTGAGGGCCGTTGCCCATCATCCTGTGGGAGCCCGGACGGATTGGTCTGTACCGGCGATGACCTGCCGGCGGATACTGCAAGGGTCGCATACGTGGTGGACCCCCAGCAATAGGAATCTTCACCTCCCTGCTCATATTGGGCCGAGTCGTGGCTACGCCGGTCCCTTGATATTGAGCGGGGAGGTTGTGGTGGTGATGGCGATTTCGGAGGAGACTTGTGCACCCTCTTTGTCACTGCTTGGTGGTAATCTTCATCTTCCGAGGATGACGTCGGTACTTCGGTAGACGACAAGTTGGAGCCCACCCGTTGCCTCTTTTCGAACAGAGAGGCCTCGGTTTCAGGTGGCGTATGGCGTCTGGCCGTTTTCTTTGCCCGCTGTGGTTGGGGCGACGGTTCCTGCCTAACCGTGTGCTCAGACACGGCCGGCGTGAGCGCGACGCCCGGTGCGGGCTCTTTCCGCGGCGAGACGGGTTTCCGCATTGGGAACTGCGAGAAGGCTCGGTACACTTTTGACCGTTCCGGGTGTGCAAGGTCCCTGACGACGAGCGGTCGTTCCAGGACTCCTTTGCGGTCCGGAGGTTTTCTTGACCGAGGGGGAGGGCTCCCCCTTGTCCGACATGCCGTAAGAAATTTCCTACGTACGAAATTTGCGTGTGGAGTAATCTGAATCAGGCCCTATCTATCTTACCAGACGGTCGGCGGCAGGGTAGGTGACGCGCGATGCGGATGGTGATGGTATGGGAGAAGGATAGCTTCGGCACGTGGGGCACTGCCTACCCCTTTCTCCAAGAAAGGGTTGGGGGAAATGCGTCACGTGGCACTTTAATTCGCGACTGGGCAAAAAAGGACACGAGCGTCTTAAAGTGCCAAGGATCCACCTAGGAGCCGGTGACCTCGACGCCTCACGGAGTAAGCCTCAACGATCGGCGGAGTATGTCTTACCGGCGGTTATTTGCGGACAACGCACACCTAGGAGATCCTTGTTGAACTGCGAATGGCTCGCCATGGGGGTATGCTTTTCTAGCTGTACCGTAAAGTAGGCTATGTGCAAAAAACCTCCTATCTCGCGCGCATTTTTCGTTATCATATTTCACTTTTTGTCGAAATAACTTTATTATCAACAAAGACACATATGATAATTATCAGCTTGTCTAAAAATAACACATAGGATTACATAATAAAACAACGAAAATAGTGAACTTAAGGGTGTTTTTTTTTTCAGTTAATTAGCTACATGTTTACGATGATTTGAAAGTTCATTTTGATTATTGGTTACCCATGCGTTTTCACGGTTATTTTTTGTGACTTTTTTATAGAAGAGGGGTGGGCAAACGGGCATACGGTTCACCTGATGTTAAGAACACGCAACACCAGGAGAATTGCAGGAGCGTTGCCGGCACCTTAAAAAGGAGTAAGCACTATTAATAAAGTAAGATTTATATTAATGAATTAGTTTATATACTAATATATGTTAATAAAGTAGACTTGTTTATAAAACTAATTTCATTTTGGACTGACTCATGAGTAGTGAATGTTGGAGACCGAAAAAATAATAATAGAGGTTTACTAACCAGAGTAACTGCTTTAGCCCACCGGATTAGTAAGCTGAAGTGGCGATGGGTAGGAGAGGATCCCGAGTGGCAGCTTCGCACAGGTTGGCGAAGTGTGGGTCGTCCCGCCACTAGATGGAGTGACCACCTGGTGAGACACCAGTGGATGCAAGTGACTCGCGACCGTACTTTGTGTCATTCCTTGGAGGAGGCATGTACTGCAGTGGAATTGTGAAATTCTATAATGATGAAGGTTTTCAGGTGTATTTGAAGGATGGCGCAATAACGACCTCGTTTACGCCAGGACGCGTTTAATGCTGTGATCGCCAGCAAGCTGGCCATTCGTGGTCATTAAGATAAAACTTAGGCAAGTTGCCTTTGTAGATCAACCTCTGAATATATCATACGTAAAATTATTTTTATTGAACAAAACTATTTATACAGATTGTATCGCATTTAAATAACTTACTTATAATTCCAGACGTTTCGGGTGCTTTACAGCATCCATGGTCACGGGAGAAACAGAGATGTTTGACGTCGCAATGTCGTAGATATTACTACGACATTGCGACGTCAAACATCTCAGTCCCCCTGTACTGTAAAAAATCCGAAACATCGGGAATTAAAATATTTTAATTAAACGCGATAAAATCCATAAAAATAGTTTTAATCAATGTGTAGTGTTTGCATAAATTTAAGAAATCATTATGTATTTTAATTGTTTTTACTACATTTGACAGTTTATACGAAATACCTGTGTTAATAGTAGATGTACGTTTAACAAGTAAATATTTAGTTAATATGAAAGTCATTAATGGGTTGTACCCGCCTGCCAAGCGTGGAAACTACAGTCAAATCTCCCGTATGAGGCAATCTATGGGAACGGCTTCTGTTCAGTAGTAGACTTTTAAAGGCTGTAATAGATGGAAGGTGGAATATAACATAAATTTTCCCATAAATATCAACCTCATTTGCCTGTAGTATCTGTAATTCCTACTGAACTCCTTAAAATCGACGTGCGTGGTAGATTTCTAATTAAATTAATCGGAACAATTAGTACTTAACATAAAAAATGTTAAAATATCAATGTATCTCCGAAGCCCAGTGAATTACCCCGGTTAGAAAGAACTTGGTTGAACACGGTTCAAGCCTTACTTCGGTAGTTGTTGTCAAATAAAGGGATGGTACTAAATATCCTAGCTCAGAGATGACGACATATTCCTAACGAGGCTGGATTATGCCTTATAAAGTTGGAAGGGGTGGATGACATGAAAACTTAGTACGCAAAGCCTCTTATATGCCAATTTGGCTACTCCATTCAGGTGTCTGCGGAACATAACGTCACTCCGTTTGTCCACTCCGAGGATTCCAATGCTAGTCGACGCAGAGTTTGTTTTTAGGTAAACGCGCAAACCTATGTCTTCTGAGGTTTGAGTTAGACTAAATTTATTCGACCCCAATTAGAGGCTTTGTTTAATAAAGACTCGACCTCAGACACGTCAAGTTTGTTCAGACACTCGACGATTGTTCCCAAGAAATATTGTAGGTAGTAAAACATTTTCATGAGTTTTTGTTTATATACATGACCTGATCTCAAATATTATACATGCATGAAACGTAATTGTGGGCCAATTTGTCAGAACATGGAGACTGTGTAATGAACGCGACACATGAATGTAACCTTAAAAGATAAAGAATATAAAAACTTAAAAATATCGCAGTTGGAGTGAAGCTTATTTATATTTCTAAGAAATATTTATTAATAAAACTATAATTAATATTAATATAATATTTTAAAATAATATACAAAAAAATAAACTTGTATACAAACTAACTTCAAAACTGGTAGACCAAATAAAGTAAAATAATTTCTACACACAGAATAATAGCTTCTCAAATCGGTGCTTAGACACAGTGCTTTAGAAGCTAATAAGAGCAATTTTTTGGTTTTAAAGTTTGGCTCTTTGTAGTATACGTTTATTATTTTAACGTTTTGAGTGGTGTATAAAGAAATTTTACTTTAAGAATAAGCCTAAAGGAATAAGTTGTAATTATAAGAAGCTTTCATACTAAATAAAATGAATTTGCTGAAAATAATACGAGTGTTACTCGAAAAATGTCGTTGTTGACAAAGGCACCATTAAGATTAATTTTAAAGACTAATTTAAGACCTATAAAACTTACAAAACTTGGTGTGAAGTTATTTTTACGATGTTATATTTAAATCAAATAATTTATGAAAATGGTGTTAAATTATCTGGTGGAAATTATTTCGTTTGCGTTCTCATGAGCAACAAGTTAAAAAAAATCTTTTTATTTCTTTCGTAAGAAAATATATTTTGATGGATGTGGAACCGCTAACACACATTGAAATAGGAAATAACAAATTTCTCAAGACACACGGGTAAGCCTGCTGCAGGTATAAGCTTGTATATACAGATACTACCATACTTTCATAAATATTAGGTACTATGTTTATTCAAGGGATTGGATTCGATTTTTACACAGTTAAGTGTATAATATACAAAGACTTTCTGTCACAGTCTCTCAGTCCGCCTGAAGTAGATGCTGTTACACATGAACACTTACATCCATCTTCAATAAATAAATGAAATGTAGATGCCTGGTCACCTCTAAGGGTCTAAGACAAAATACCTTATACATGTATAAGCGGTTTCGGTTGTCTACACTCACCATATAAAATACAGAAGCATTAAACTAATCCATCACGTTCATACTGTGTACGAGCGTGATCCGAGCCGATCCGTTTGTGCTGCAACTATAACTACACCGAAGCTCTACGACTTTTTGGTCCGTTGACAACTTGATGCTCTTGAAGAATATAACGTTAAACGTAATCGTTAACCAGCTAGTTTGTCCTGATTTTTTTACATGATTGCGTAGCATTTTGCTAGACTTGCTGAACTATTAAAACAGAAATCTAGTATTTCTAGTTCTAATATACGTTTCCCTTCTATTGAAATCATATGTAATGTGATAAAAATAATGTAGGCAAGAAAATAGTCCCATGGGTGTATAAACGTGGACTCGCTCCCACGGACGTGTAGAATTCAGCTTACACGGCAATCCTCGCTCCGTATGTGAACTGTATATTAGAACAACGAACTACAACTAACAAATAAAGAAAAACAATTCAACCTGTTTTTATGACAATATACTTCGGGCCTTCCTACAAGTAACATGTCTTTCATTTAAACACCCAAACCCACTATATTACACATAACTACCATTTTCGGATTAAATTTGCGTCTCTTTTTTTCGAGATCTTTGGTCTTTTATGTAACAAAATAGCTTGTAACAACAAAAATTTGAAAAAAAAATTAATTCATTTTTCTTATTTGGTTGATATTAGATTTGTGGAAGAATAAGGATTGCGTTCTGAGTTTTTTTAAATACAGTCTGTTTAACAATAAGTCCATTTTTTAATTTATTCTTATAAAGAGTGCACATTATTTACATTTTAAATGTTGCCAAACTGTAAGCCAATTTGTTGGCAATGCAACAGTTTATCGTTTCACGCTCCTTAATAACAATATCTGGTACTTCTAAATACTTAAAATAACACAAAAATAATTAAAGAGACATTCACCACTATGGACACAACGACAGATGTTTCCTCAAGATTTCCGAAGGATTTGAGCTGCGACTTTGTTACACTTTCGTCACATATATCCGCCACCTCATTACACAAAGTTGGAGTTATCCATTGCCTTGTACGCCGTCCAAAGTAATTTTCATTTACTACTACTATTTTCGGTATGAGATTTTTCCTCCTTTGAGTAATTTGGCGTTTCGGCATTATATATGTCCTCTATTTGATAGATTGATTGGCCACTATTTACTTCACATTCTGTATACATTTCTTCAGTAGGTGTGCCACTAAGCTCCTCTTAAGCGGCTGAACAGATTTTGATTTAAAAAAAAAACTGTGCATGTTTGCACCGGTCCAATTGGACCGGATCCAGATATCACCCGTGCGAAGCGGGGGGTGGATCGCTAGTACTGTATAAACAATGTTACGTAAACAAAAAATTGTAATATGTACATTTGTTTCTTTTTATTTTTCATCAGATCACAAAAGTCCTCAGCTGGCTACGCGCGGTAGGCAGACTAGCGATAATATATTCTATCAAACGTCTTGCACATTTGACGCTGCTTCCCGTCGCCATTCTAAATATTTTTCGTCTGGGGTAAATTAAATGGTTATACCGCCATCTATCGGAAGACATTAGAGCTTTTTGCAGATTCCCACACACATTACCGCCTCTTACGCCTATGTGAGCTTAATTAATAATATTTAATACTATAAAATACTCGGAATAAAACTAATTTTATCGCGTTTAGTTTTAAATCTTTTATTTCCCGACGTTTCGTGCACTTCACAGCATCCAAGTTACATTGGTCATATGGGGGGAACCCCTGTGACTAACATCCGTAAATTGAATAAAATTGTTTATTCAGATTTTATCGCGTTAAATTAACTTATTTTTAAATTTCGGGTGCTTTACAGCGTACATAGTCACCAACTACAACAACATATTAAAAAAACAAATTTTATGGTATCCACAAAATTTGTTTTATTTAATACGTAGTTTTCGTGTAAATATAAGAACTCATTATAAAACACACTTTTAAGATTTTCGTTACAGTAAACATATAAACAATTAAAACAGTAGTCACAGTAATACTATAGCCGTACATCCTACACTCCGATTACCAGTAGCGGAGCAGTACGAGGGATGCTTAATGCTCAGAAAAATATAGAGAGGGCTGTGTTCGGAGTTTCTCTGCGTGCTTGAATTCACAACGATGGTATCTCCGCAGTAGAACCAGAATAACCGACATAGTCCAACGAATGAGTAGGTCAACTGAAATGGCAATCGGCCGGCTTTATAGCCTAAAGAAACGACGACCGATGGGAAAGTGTGATGATTGATGATAAAGGTGAATAAATATAGCTATTAAACTTTTAAACCAAAACCGATTTTAATATATTGTCACCATCATCACGAGTCCAATGCTGAACATAAGTCCTTATATTATATTCGATATACTAACAACCAGAAAATAAATGTACAACTTTATAATTTAAAACTTATGTACGTCAACTGTTGTTGTTTTTTTTTTTGTAAATTTAATCTGAATGAAGTAATGAAAACGTTGGTATGCTTTACGCAACTCATAGAAACATTCCTCGTTAAAAGTAAAATGGCAAAGCTACCGCACCGAGCGTAAAAATAAACGCTGCATAGCTAACATAGCGCAGAGTTCGAAAATATTGAAACAGTTACGTAAATTATAAGAAAGAATATTTTAAAGGCTTTTTAATAATAATAATAATTTCAGAACAGACTGTGGCCAGCTGTTGTTAATTGGTGACATCATGGGACATAATTAAGTTCTGCGGGGAAGTTTGTAAATTTCGCACTTTTGCTTGCCTTGGTCGGCCGGCCGGAGCGCTAGTGTAGCGCTAATGCTATAGTGCGAGAGCTTTCAGCTTGAAGGGCAGAAGTGAAAAATGTCATAACACCAAGAGAATACCTACTGTATAACGATCTGCAGCCTGCGGATTCACGTCTCTATACTCGTAGCTGATTGCACAAATGTTACGTCCCGCAGTCTGTTAATACTTTCACTGTCCGGTTTTCAAACACAATAGTAAGACAATAGCAATGACCTACGTATATAAACAGTACACGGGACAGTGAAAGGGTTAAGATTGCTTGTGAGGTGCCCATTTAGTAAGGGGCCAGTCACTACCTGCCACCTTTATACCCAGAGACACCATAACGACAGGTGTCCCGAGTATCTCCTCAATAGCGTTGTATACACACACAGACACAAAGACACACACACTCTCAGGTTTTTGGTAATTAGAAAGTTTTCTCTTCATTTTTCAGTCATTATTTTAACATGTTTGTTGTGTCTTTGTATCTATATGTCTTTGTGTCTATGTATCTATATGTAATCTTTCATTTTTTATTGTATTTGTATTGTACTATTCAGGGTGGAAGACGTTGACTGTTGTAACACAGTATATACTAGTATAGCCCCTAACGCTAGCTATTTCGAAACGTAATTTTGTAGTTTAAAATAGATATAATACATAAGTGTATTCCGTCAAATTGAGAGTCAAATAAATTATTATAATAGGGGGTATCTATATAGTTTTCTCAACTGGTTAGTTTCTATAAATATACAATTATAAATGAAAATGGAAAGATATATACATAAATATCAATGAAATAAAATAAATACAAAAATACACAAATAAATAAAAGCCCAATCAGATGGAGGCCCTCGGCAGGGAAAACCGAACGGCCGAGAATTAGGAGGAACGGGAAAGAAACCGGCGTACTATGCGGGCAGTATCGAGGAGCACCGCCTTCTGCATTTGAGCCTGGAGCGGTTCGCCACGTAGTCCCAGCCGCCTCAGGTGACCCGAGAAGCTAACTGGGATTAGCCCGTTTACAGAAACGACTACAGGAATAATTTTGGTCGGCAGACCACCCCACATGTCGGTCACCTCATGAGCCAGGTCCAGATATTTTGTTTGCTTATCTGTTTCGGTATTCACGAGGTTCTCGTCATGCGGAATTGTAATGTCGACCAAAAATATCCTTTACTGTGCCCGGTCCATCAGCACAATATCAGGCTTATTCGCAAGAATAGTCCTGTCTGTGACGATGGCCCGGTCCTGGCGCAATCATTTTCGAACACGGATTCCGGCACGTACTTGTAATACCGCAATTTTAGAGCGAGCTCCTGGTGAAGAATTCTGGATACTAGGTTGTGCCAGTGCAAGTACTCAGAGTTAGAAAGCGCCGAACAACCGGAGATGACATGCCTAAGTGACTCACCGGGATGGCGACAAGCTCGACATCGTGTCACGACATGACACGTGCCATCCTTTAGGATGTATCTCCGATAGTCGTTGGTCTTAATAACCTGATCTTGTATTGCACAGACAACCCTCGGTTTCCCCGAAGAGGTCTCCAAAGCGCAGCCAGTAGAGGGAGGCTACTGTGTTTATGAAAGGCTCATGTAGAGCCTTGTAGAATCTCCCTTGGAGCTTCTTCTCCTTACATACGGTCTTCCGGTCGGAAATGCTCCGCACTGCCGTGTCTTGCCCTTGTTCGTTGGTATTATGGATGACCACACACTTATCCGTTCCCAGCTCCATTCTAATAGAATTGCCAAAATCACAAATGACGTTTAGCAATTTCACAAGATGGGAGGGACTGGAGGCGAACAACTTGACGTCATCCATACAGAAAAGGTGGGTCATTTTTGTACCTCCTTTCCGAAGCTGAAAACCCCTCCCGGAGCCCTCCAGTAAAGTACTGAGAGGGTTCAGAGAGAGGCAGAACCAGATTGGACTCGACAATCGCCCTGGAAGTTACCCCTTCTTATCCTTATGTGGCTTTCTGCAGCCGTCATGCGCTCGCCCAGATGACAAAGGATCGTACTCCACTGCCCCATACACTGCTCTAGGAAGTCTCTAACTGTACAGTATATCTTGTACAGCTCGAGGACCCTCTTTAGCCATGTACGTGGCACCGAGTCGAATGCCTTTCTTTAAATAATTTTTATTATTTTTATCCCAACCCTGCAGACAGAGGCCCAATATAAAGAATATACAAAGAATAGTAAAATTCTCCGTTACCCTTTAAAATGATCGGGCCTCAGCGGAATCGAGACCAAAAAGTGAATATTCAAAATAACAATATGTAATAATGAAAACATATTTTAATTACTACCAACAAAATGCCAATGTACAGTGCACATACTGAAATAATTATTTAATTACATATAGTGGAGTAATAAATGGACACTAACTCCGCATGGATGTTGCAGGATCACAGCTAGATTTAGTGGCAATACGAGTAATGGAATGACAACAATTTGTGTTCAGGAATGCAAGAAACATTACAACACATTTTAATTTTTAAACAGTTCGTAATTTCTTCTGCTCAGATATTCTGGATTCTTTATCGCCGAAAAGCACAGAAGCGTGATACAGTTTGAGATGCTCCTGCATTTTTAACGTATTAGAGGTATTAAGATATGAAGTAAGTCTAAACGCTATGAACGTTCAAATAAAATTTGTGTCTGTTTTCAATACATTTTTATGGCCCCCACGATCATCAGACCTTAATCCACTCGACTTTTTTTACGGGGGATGCCTCAAAGAGAAGGTCTACAATGAACCCATTACCGCAGTGGATCAGCTACGGGAGCGTGTGTAAATGGCTGTTTTACCCGTTAGGTTAAACTTAGAAAAAACAATAGGCAAAACATGAAATTTGAGTTAGATCTTTGTTTAAAAAAACTCTACATGCGCCCCAAAACTCATATGTTACATTCAATAGCGCTTCTTTCCAGTAACACTATCCAAAAAAAAACAGATTGAAGACATTTTTTCATTTGCAGTCCTGCCACAAAAACAGTGGCTTTTCAAAGTCAAAAAAATCGAGGGACTTTTACAAAACATAAAACATATTTTCCCAAACTGCCACAACCTCCACCCGCAGGTAACATATTATCAATTCATTACGCCACATCCCGTATACACACGTTAAATATATAACATCCTCTGTTTGCGACAGGGGTTAAAAAGGGTTTTCCATGCACTTATTGTAGCGTAAAATGACTCGTAAGGGAAACGAGAAATTTTTAAAATATAAATAGAGACATTATACGAGTCTGTCCGTGTCATGATTCTGTTCTTCAGGGATTTTTTTTTTAGTACAAGTGAAGAAAGTTACGTAGGGGAGAGACTGCATGGTATCACATCGAGATAAGCGGTTGGTTATATACTTAATCTACTTTGGTGTTATTATGTAATGACGTTCATCTGGTTAAACTAATGTATGATTATGGTCGAACGAAACAACAGCACTACGCTCAATATTTGGTGCAGTACGCTATTTTATTGCTGATAATGATCACTTAACTGATTAAGGAAGTGAATAAGTAAATGGGGTATTCTCGAGACGTATTTCATCAAGATGTAGTAGTAACTACGCTATTTTTCTTACTGACAAATTCCATCACTGTAAAATAATTTTTGTGAAACCACATTGTGACAAAACAAAACTGGTAATCAAACTGCACAACATGAGATTTTTGAATCTATTGCAGTGCGACTGAGAGGAGGCTTACTCAGAACTTCATCTCGGTACTAATTAACTCTTCTTCTACATAATATAACTAATTTTAGATTGTGAGCTTTACATTTTAATAAACTACTAACTATGTACCAACCGCGTAACATTTTTATATTGTAATTAACTTAACGTAAATAACTAAAAGAATAAATGAATGTTACATTTTTTTAAATAACCTTCTAATATAATTTTAAAAATATAAAACCATTAATAATAACTCTCAGCAATAACTAGAGATTTAGTGTGAAAATAAAAATACCTTAAAATACTAAAAAATGTATTCAGTAATTTTTAAATACTTCTTATTATAATGTTTGAAAGAAATTCAAATTAATTTTAAAACATCAGCAATTCATAAACTTAAAATTTTCTGTCCATTACTGTGCGTATTGCACTTGCATATTAGCATCAGTTGCAGCTGTTTCTACATAATCCATTCTCATCCGGTAGCACGTAACATTTCTAAGCTGAAATTCAGAACGGAAATAATAAATGCTGTCTACATTGCGCTTTATGAATTAATGCGCATTGTTTACTTTACCTGAATTATTGTGCTAAATGCAGAGATAACATTCTATATAGTTAAAGTATCCTTTCAAGTAAATGAGTAGCTGCAATTTATTCAACTATATTACGAATGTCATCATTCTGAATTAAGTTAATATTCACCAAAACAGAATATTGTTAATAGAAAATATAATTAAACAGCTTCGAAATATTTGATTGAGGAAATAGCATAACCCAGATTCCATTTGAATATAAAAGATCACATTTTCAATCAATTGAGCCTAAATACCACATTCTGCGCCTAACAGGCTCGTAAAATGTTCACGTAATGCTTACAATTTAGAGACGGGATCAAATATTTATCGTTATAATAGCTTCCACGTAAAGTAACGGTCAGGCAAATACTTTAAATAGGATTTAATAAGCCATGTTGATCTACGTTTACTGTGCATACCTAATTTTATTTGATTTCGATATAATTTGGGTTTTTAACTTATTTTCGAAGAAACCGACCCAAGCCAAAAACGGCATTTTTGATAGAGATGATAATTCACTATTTCTGATTCTTAATTTATTTTTGAAAATATTCCTTAATATGTGATGTATAAACAACATATCATAATTGTTATATCATAGTGTGTGGTTATTAAAACCATGTTGATAAAATAAATTGAACTTTCAAAGTTAAAGTAAGAAAAAAAAATTATTTTTTAAGTGGCCTTGCCTATTTAAATAAATATAATTACGTACATAATTAATTTTGTAATATCACTCTATCGTCCGTCATCAAAGACGAAGCAATACATAGACCTAAAACAAATAACTTAATAATTTACGTGTTTTTCGCAAAAATAGGACTAATTGCTCTGATGAAATTCAAACCAGCAATTACGATAATTATAGAATTACACAGTCCACTATAATGCAGTAATACTACAACGTATTGATTGGATTAAGTTTCATCTTAATCGCCTAAATTCGCATTTTATTTATTTGTCTAAACCAGAGTTTTTCGATTAACTGTCAATTAAGGAAAGTTTTCCAGAAAGCGCAAAGTTTTATCATATTATGAAACTGACCAATTAAAGTTAATAGAGTTTTGAAGACACGACTTAGAAAGTAACATAGACACGGATCATATTTTCTTTAAAATTTGTAATTTAAAAGTTACATGGGCTCAAATAAAAATATACAGATATTTGTCGTGCGAAATGAGAAAACAATTTAAACAGTTTGAATAGCACACAGACATAGAAAAAACAATAGATGCGATTATGTATGACAACCTGGCAGTTCCAAAACGAAATGGTTAATACATTAATTACCTTCTACTTAATCTCTTATTTCCGAACAATTAAAAAAATGGCATCGTCTAATAACAGATATGACAAAATACTATTACTTACAACTACCAATCAAGAATAAATCTGAATTATGATTATTCCGGAGTTCCAGGTAAATTTGTCAAAATGTGCTGAACATCATCGTTAAAATGCACGTTTAACAATTTGGTTCGACAGTTTTTCACATCTAATATAAATATTTACTTCATGGAATAATTCTTGATGCTGTTACAATGTTGCGTTGTATTGTCGTAACAATAATATTCAGGCCTATTTGATAAAAAGCTAAAATTTTTATATCGACATCAGAGTCCAACAGAATGATGTCAGCATTTTCTCGCTTGAAAAAATGAAATGCTGCGATCAACGAGAGATTTTAAAAGGGAATCGGTACGTATGAGTGGCATTACATGATGTATTTAAGCTTTAGGAGAGTAGGTTCAAGGTTTTGCACAACCCTGTAAATTACGCAAGCAAAGATCAGGTGAATCAAGAGAAAAAGTATTAAACCAGTTCTTACAAGACCAAAGTGGACTTAAAAAATGCTGACTTAAGGTAGTAACTACAAATATTCTAGTCAGTGCAGTATCTAGCTAGAGTTGCCACCTTTTTTGAGTAAATAACGTATAATACACTTTTCTAAGCTTTCTTAACTAGCGGGTTAAGAATGGGTGAGTTAATCGTCAAACGCCTTTTGTACGCCGATAATCAAGTCATACTTGCGTCGTCGGCGGCCGAGTTGCAAATGATGGTTATATTAATGAACAGGTCATTAAAAGAAAGGGGAATGAAAGTGAACGCAAGTAAGACGAAAGTGATGGTTTTTGAAAGAG
>DWHP01001467.1:0-16065 GCA_018247895.1 Parnassius honrathi
ACCATGGGTGCTGTAAAGCACTCGAAACGTCGGGATAACAAAAATAAGTAAAAGTGTTAATTAAACGCGATAAAATCCGTAAATAATAGTTTTATTTACAAAAATTTACTTCTTTTTTAAGTAAAAGTATTTTATTTTATCTTATTATTTATTTTTCTTAGACTTTCTTAGACCCAAAGGATTAGTAAGCTGAAGTTGCAATGGGCCGGCCATATAGCTCGAAGCACCGACAACAAATTAGGAAGAAAGATTCTCGAGTAGCAGTCTCTTACCAGTAGGCGAAGTGTAGGGCATCCGTCCACTATATGTAGTGACGATCTGGTAAGACATGCAGGAGGTCAATGGATGCAGGTGGTTTCAGGACCGTGCTTTGTGGCATTCCTTGGTGGAGGCTTATGTTCAGCAGTGGACTTGTGAAGGACTATAATGAGTAGATAGATATCAAAAGTATGCAACTAAACATAAAAGTCTCCTATGAGGTCATAGAGGGTTTTGTCATAATCGCCACGCTGACATGCAGGTAGTTAACAGGAAAATGGTGCTGCCCATCTTCTGTTTCAGTTTCCCTTTGTCGGCTTCAATGCTATCCACGGGATGATATTAGACGATGAATTCTCTTACGTTCTCACTCGAGTGTAATGTATAAATTGTACAACCGGGTTGGTGACTCTTGTCCATTGTAATCTAAATAGAAACACTTTTTTTAAATGTTAAAATAAACCTTTCCATAGAAGTTGTAGGTATGTAAACACTGCAGTGTAGTGGCGTAATGCTGCCAGAGGTGGCAGTTAGTGCGACTGCAGGCCATGAGGTCCTAGGTTCGAATCTCGACTCTGGAAATTCTTAATTGTAGCCCGGTGACAAGAAGCTGGCGGGGTTTTTTTCACGTGCCGATCGAAATTACGTAAAGCCAGATCGGATTGCTGTCCAATAAGACTATGAGAGTAAGAGAGAAAAGAGGGTGCACCTTTCTTTGCGCGCACACGCGCGCACACACACACACACACACACGTGCACTATAATCCTGTCCTGTGCAGATAACCTTCAATGAGACTAACGGCCGTGGAAGAAATTCGGTCTGGAGGACATAATTATTATTAATGATTTTTATAGGATAGGGTGACAAACGAGCACACAATCCACCTGATGGTAGGTGGTTGCTGTGGCCCGTAGAAATCTACATCTATCCTCGATTACGAATACAGATGCGTTGTCACTCGTGAGGACTAAGATGGAATGCCCCGTTTCCTGTAAAAAGGGTCTCCGGTTGTCTACACTCACCATACGAAACACAGCAGCATTAAGCTACTATTTTACGCTAGTATTTTGTCGTGCTTCCCCGGTGGAGCCGACTCGTTCGTGATACAACTATACTGTTAATATAACTGCAGCACGGCTCTAGCACGTAGAAAATAGTCATTGTCTAAATATATATTTTTAAATACGTAAAATAGAGAACCTATAGTTTTAAAACATTACTAATAACATTTATCCAAAAGTAGGAAGTTCAAAACAGATTAGTTACTGATTCACTAATAATGGTGTTTTATCTACACAATAAATAGAAGGCGAAGAGGCTCTAAACAAAGGCGAGATTTTGGATGATCTAGAAGGAGATAGCGAACTATTGGAACGATCAGGCGCTATGGCGAAAGGCAGTGCTATAGCAGGCAATACTAACAGCTTAAGACCTCCTTTCCAAGTTCCATTAAATCCAAGGCCTGGCGCAATTCAAATAGATGCACTGGAGTGCTACGCTTGTACTGACTGCCCGAAAATATACAAAAATACGACATCCAAAATATGTCCTCATTCGCTGGATGTTACAAGAGAAAAGAAATGTGTTGTTTACGCTGAGCAATACAGGCGTAAGTAATTAAATAATTCCTCTTTATTTTACCGTAAAGGTCCGTTGTAAGATTTTTGTTACGTTGGATTTGCCTTGATCGTCACGCGTGGTGGGCAAATTGAAGGCCGAAACACCAGAATTTTTGCGACGCTGCTGTGCGTCGCCGGCATGAGAATTTTTCGTATGTCTTAAACGAGATACGTATTATATCTATACAAAAGAATAAAATTGAAGTGTCTGTTTGTATTGTCAAAATAACAGCGTTTTACTAAATGCATATAAAAGTATATACGGTACTTATAACAAAAAATAGATTTTTAAAATTTTTGTTCTATTTGTTCCAGCTAATCTTGGAACTAGCTGGACCGATTTTGATTGGACTTTCACTGGCAGGTTGGAAGGAGTAACTTAGGCTACTTTTTTTTAGAAAAATAAAATTACGAGCAAAATTAAAACCCATAAAATCCAATTGTAATAAATTTCACACAGGCAAAATCGCGGGGAACAGCTAGTTATTATACAAGATTTTTCCGGCATCTCTTTGAATCACCTCATACGTCACCCATGGGATGATTTGGTGTAATAAGTAAATAATCATAAGCCGCCACGCACTGCGATAAAGTAGTTTAACTAAAATTTTTTGTTCCCATTTATGTTACAAGAGAAAAGAAATGTGTTGTTTAGGCTGAGCAATACAGGCGTATGCTCAGCGTAAACAACACATTTCAATAATGTGTAAAGAATTAAAAACAAAAAAATTATTCTTTTAAAATTCAACATGATGTACGCATGAAATCAAATCTTAATTATTTTCCTTCCGCTATAGTATTTTGTGCTTATTAGAAACCTTAACATTATAATATAACCTTAAAATTAACCTTAACAATAACAATCACAGCGTCTTTTTCTTTTAAATGATTAGTCGTGCGATTCAGCTACAGCCTTCTGCTACCATATTTTGTAACAATTTTTGTTAGAATAAGTTTGGCACGAACTGGGAATTTGTGATTCGTATTTTGTTAAGTCATCAACGAGTTTGGCAGATTTAAAAGGAATAATACAATTAAAAATGGTTATCCCACAATTTGTAAAATTTATAAAATTGTACAGACATTTACTTTCAATAAATTTCTAGCAACTCTAACAAAATATTAACCTCTTTAAAATATTTAATATAATCGGGATAGAATGATATATATGGCATAGAGAAAAAAAGATAAATACTTATCTTATACCATTTCATGTGAAGAATACTTCGAACTGGCAATATTTATTAAAAGCTATATATAACTTAATATTAATTTTATATTTTAAAGCCGTAGGTAGCTCAGGGTAAATTTGAAATCACCTATGAAATTGTTTATTACAATTTTAAGTGTTGATTTACCACGTGCCGGTGATGAAATTAAGTAATAATAAAAAGTAAAAAAAAAGTAATTAAAAATAAATATTTCAAAGAGACGTGTAGTCCGCCAACATAATATTTTGGGACAGGGTGGTGAACATTTCCTTGTAACAAAGCTGACAGGAGGCCTGCGCCCAGACGTGGGACTTAAATTGGTTGTAACTTTACCTTAATTTAGTATGTTTTGTTTTAGACATGAAGAGATCTTGGTACATTCGCGGCTGCGCTTCAGAAAGAGGTTCATGTGCTGACATCAAAAAGGCCCATGACTCTCATTCGGACATTGTAAATTTACTGTTCTGCCGGGAGTGCGAAGGAGATAAATGCAACACAAGTGGTGGTGACCGATCCCTCTTTGATTTGACGCTAGCTGTGTTTGCAGTAATCATCAGTCCAATCGTTGCAAAATATACGCTTTCTTAGGCAAGCGAAAACAATTACCATAAATATTAAAAAACGAACAAAGACTGTAATTAAAAAATACAATAGATATATAACTGATCAACAATAACCAAAAATTTGAAATGAGATGACTTGGCTTAACGGACTGATTTTTAGTTTTAACTGATTCACAAAGCATGTCTCATTTAGTTCGTAGTTTACTTCAGAGTGTAATTTATAATAAAGCGATTTTGTATAAATTTAGTTTAACTGTTTTACTTTAATACTTATAATGTTATTTATTTTGCTATATTTAACCATATAGTCTGGTCGCGAAGTGAGTTTTCTACGAGAAATCGTTCCAATTCTCCTAAAAATCTGAGCCATACTCATTCAATTCGGAATACTATTCTGAGAAAGACGTTTTTTATTTTTCTGCAACAAAAATTGCAATGGTTATTAACAAAAAACTAAAAAAATTGCTCCAGACTTTTGAAAATAACTCAAAAACTATAAGAAATGATGAAAATCACGAAAAGACCCTTAAATAAGAGGATATTTGCAACAAAAAAACTTCCGACTTCAGGAACTCTATCTCCATTACTTACAATTTTAATTTAACGCACTGGGCACCGCGAGGCCGTTACAGCATGTGCGCGTCGCCGTGCCGCTAGAGCGAGTTCACCAGATAAAATATCCTACTTCCTACTAATATTATAAACGCGAATATTTGTAAGTATGAATGGATGAATGGATGGATGTTTGTTACTCTTTCACGTAAAAACTACTGAACGGATTTAAATGAAATGTTACAGTAATATAGTTCATACATCAGAATAATACATAGGCTACAATTTATAAAGATTTTGTGTAATTTGGCCATAATATAAAGAAAAGTATCAAGTAAGTCGGAAAAATTCCTGCCCTCTGAGAGCTCTCTTGGCGCGCGCTTCCTAAATCGTTGGAGTTACACGAAGATAACATAAAGTGGGATTGTTTGTCTTAAGTGGTTCGAAATAAAAGTCAGCAACAGCATATTTCTATCTTTTATGTGGAAGCCATTATATCCAATTAAGCCATAAATACAATTAAATTTGATACTTTTTTACAATGCACGTTTTAGGGTATTTATCAAATTATTATCAAAATTGATACATTTGTCGTTTTCAATATTTAATGTAGGTGAACTTTGTTTTTTACACAAAGTAACTTGGACGAATAGTTTAAATTTTAAACTTTAAAAGTTATCACGATAAGATTGACATGAATGTAGCACCAGTGCAAAGCGGGGGTGAAGGGGTGGTCCAAGCAATGACGCGCGATCATCGAGTGTGCGACCCGAACCATAGATAAGAGTGTATATACGGAAAACACGAACGCGGGCAGACGTGGAGAGCAGACGTCGTTGACGGTTATGTTCAGATTGCGTCTTTTCTTACAGCTAAATCGATTCTCGAAGAGATTTATTGTTTGGTACAGTAGGGAGGCATAATTATTATTTTTAGTATTATTTAGGTAGAATTATAGATTGCTTTTTATTTTAATCTCGGTTGTATTACAACTGTTCTATTTTTGTTTATTTGGTTATAGAATAAGTAATACTTACATATACTTACAAATACAACGTAAATATACCACAGTACCTAAATATAGTACAGTTTAATACAGTACAAGTTAATACAGTATGATATTAATAGGATATCATAAACGCGAAAGTTTGTAAGTATGGATGGATGGATGTTTGTTACTCTTTCTCGTAAAAACTACTAAACAAATTTTAATGAAACTACAATAATATTGTTTATACATCAGAATAACACATAGGATACAATTTATAAAGATATTCTGAGAGGGTTTTTAGGGCAAGAAGTATCCGCCGCGCAGACCCAATGCCTGTTGCTGAACTTCACATGTCTTCGAAATATTTCTTTTTTTTCTTATTCCTCAGACATGCAGGTTTCCTCACGTTGTTTTCTTTCACCGTCGAGTACGTGGTAAATCAGCACTTAAAATTGCAATTAACAATTTCACTGGTGCCGGCGGGGATCGAACCCGGGTTACTCGCGTTCTGTTATATTTACAGCGAGTGTTAACCATCTGAGCTACTCTATCTGAGCTCTCGTACTATCGTTGTATAATTTAAAATATACCGTGAAAAGTTTCCTATGAAATCTACTTAAACTCAGCCGATATATTTTTACCAACTTATCCTTTGACTTAGTATGGGTTTCACAAGGAATAATAACTGTGTTTGTTTAATCGACGCTTAGTTTGTGTCACGGAACGTACGCAGAGGGTAGTGCTACTACAGTTTTATTAGAATAAGGTCGTCAAACCAGTACACAGTCCATCTGATGGTAGGTGGATGTTGTGGCCCATAGACATCTTTTTAAGAATTAAGAACTTTATTTCTCATTAAGAATTAACAATAATTCGCTTACTGAGAAACTAAATTTAATTAATACGACATTTATCCTAGATTAAAAACAAAATGCAGATGCGTTTACAAGGACTACGATGGAATGCCTCGTTTCCAGTAAAAAAGGGTCACTAATTCTCTACCCTCAACACAACAGCCTTAAGCTGCTATTTTACGCTGATACTCTGTGAGAGCGCGGTCCTCCCCGGTCGAGAAAATCTATTTGTGCTACAACTGCTATAGCTGCAACGTAGGTTTACCACGCAAAGTAGTATAGTGATATAACAGCGGCACAGCCGCGGACTGCCTTCTCTTATAGCGCTGGATAGCAACCATCAATATATCAATTACGAAAATATTACCCGTTCTCTTTGCTCCCTCAAGATATAATTCATCATTAATTATTAAATATTGATTATTGAGCCGTGGCAGCTCAGATGGTTAACGCTCGCCGTGAATATAACAGAACGCGAGTAACTCGTGTTCGATCCCCGCCGGCACCAATGAAATTGTTAATTGCAATTTTAAGTACTGATTTACCACGTGCTCGCCGGTGAAGGAAAACATCGTGAGGAAACCTGCATGTCGAATACATGTGAAGTTTGCCAACACGCATTGGGGCAGCGCGGCGGACACTTCCTTGCCCTTAAACCCTCTCAGAAATGAGGGCAGGCCTGTGCTCAGCAGTGGGACACATATATAGGCTGTAACTTTACTTTACTTTATATAAATTTATCATATAAATATTTGTGTCTACGATTTTTTACAATATCATTTTGTAATTATTGTTAAGTAGTTCGTTGAAATCTTTTGAATGATTAAAAATTTTCCCGTTAGCATTGTGCTAGATATATTCCATGCAACAAGGCTTGCGACGGTCGTTGACCTGTGACGTCACCGCACTGCAGGCAGTAGGCAGGTACCGACGTATTGTTAGGTAGGTAGCAGTTTAGGAAATTTTAAGTCTATGTTTTGATAGTGTTTTTAAAAGTAAAACTTTACATATTTTAGTAAATGAAAATTATAATAACCAGTAGCCTTGCTACCATAGATGTAATATATATAATAATATCTTTATCGAATGATTTTGCCGAAAGGCATCTCTAAAACTATTGTAAAGCTTTAAAAAGAAACATGAGTGCAGTTCACACGAGGTAGTGAAACCTTCACAAAACTAAACTTCGACAGAATGGGACGAATGCAGAATAAGAGTATCAGGAGTAGGACAATTTACGTTATCAATATACAAATTTATAAAAAAAACCTGGCCCTGGACATTCGACATTTTATCAAACTTCATAATGATGTTGTCAGTAAACTTCCACCGAAACAATGGCAACCCCGCTTAAGAAACCTGAAATTACAGGCTTTCAACCAACTTCAAATAATGGGGAACTTGTTCCTAGATGAATCGATTATGGTTTTCTTTATTTGAAAGTTGGTGCTCTTTATGTTGTCACATATAAAATTGATCAAGACCTGAACAGTAGTTTTTGAGTTATACTTAATAATATCTATTTAATTGATTTCGACTACATTAATGATGTTCTCATTTTATTTATATTGGGGTCGTTTGTACAAAATGTTTAATTTTACCACGTGTACGGCAGAATGTGGGCAATGAACAGCAGAGTGGGTATTTACAAAGAAAAAAAAAACAGGTATTGCTCCGGGACATTCAAGTATATGTTTGAGCATTCTCCAAGAAATAAAATTTGTCTATCTAGTGATGTTTTCAATGCAACTGTATATATTTTTATTGGTTTTTATTTATCAATGGATTTCACTTGAATAGCGGTTTTAGAATGTGAATGATATTTGAACACCGGTAGCATATTTTGTTTCATAAAAAAAGAATAATAAAAACGCTATCAACATCAGTAACTCCCGTTAAGAAAACTTAAAATGGTTGCGTTAAGAATGGTTCGCCACAGTAATTTTATTTAATATTTTATAATCCAATTCCGAGTGTTGATGGCGTAAGAAATCGATCATCCGAATTCATCTCGCTGTAATATGTCAGAAGAATCTTTGGTTTCTAAAGGTCTAAAGCGGTGAAACCGTCTCTAACGACGAAACGAAACTAGTTTTTACAAAGTTTATTAACTTAAACTTATGCTTATTACTTGCAGTGAAGCACTTGAAACGTCTGGAGTATAAAATAGGTAAAAACACGCGATAAAATCCGTGAAAACTAGTTTCTCTCAAATGCATAGTATTCGCGTAAATATAAGAAATCATTAACTTTATTTAAATAACGACACTGTGTGACTGTTTCTGCGACATCTAGTGAGTGTTAAATTGGGTGTAATAGAAGCAGTGAGCAGAGTACTGACTTGAAGGGGTGCCCGTCGGTGGTCTTCTGCACGGCCTGCAGCACGTTGCGGTAGACGCGCAGCGCGAGCGCGGCGGCCAGCGCCAGCAGCGCGGCGTACGCCACCACCGACACTACGGAGCACGAGGCCAACGCCACCAGCAGCACCAGCCCGCCGCCCAGCGCCGCGCCCGACCGCACCGCGTTCCGCCAGTAGATCAGCGACTCCACTGCGCACACACCAACAACAACCAATATACTTTCTGCCTCTGACATATTTTAATATATTATATTTCAAACAATCTATAAGTGATGCCTATTCCGGAGTCGACTTTTATGGGCTGTAATGGATGGTAATGGGAATAAACATAAACCTAAGCAGGTGAAAGCTCTCAGGCAGGGGAGATCAGTAGGCCGGGGGTTAGTGGGAAAGGGGAAAAACCTGGTAGACGGTGCGGGCGGTATCGAGATGCACCACCTTGTGCGTTTAAGCACGGAGCAATCTGTGACGGAATTTCTACGCGGTAGCCTAGAGAATTATATTTTGAAGTTATAGGTATTAGACCTTCATAATAATAGATGCAGGTGTTCGAATCACAGCATTCGCTTAGCATCAGCTGGACCGCCTGCAGCCCTTGTGGCTGCACCGCACCATGCACTTACAGTAAAAGATCATATTCATGATTTTGATTTATATTTCGCTTGATGTTGTTTACTCAATTCCCCTTTATTCATTACATTTCAATCATAAACTTGACACAGACCGCAGATAAAAATTTCAAAAAGCTACTGAGGTCATCCGGCGTGAAGGGGATCGTAGGTGTAATGAAACATCGGTCGCGTCTCGTATTCACTCCGTCTGTCCCAACTTCCAACCTCGCCGGTATAAACAATGCTAATGTTTCCACAACTTGTTTAGTGAGCGTGGGCCGCTGTACCGAGCAAACTGCTCACAACCAAATATAAGGTACTTTTTTTTAAATTAAGTTGAAGTCCAGTCCACCAGATGGTTAGTGACTAATTCAGTCTATGGACACCTGTAGCCAACTTCAAATTGAGAAGGCTATAGCTACACGCAACACGGCAGCGCACGCTTTGCTATTTAGAGGTAGAATAGGTAAAAGACCAAAATATAGTGATAAAATTAAAAATAAGTTATTCATAATTAATTAACTGACAATTATATACATATCTATGACACTCTAGCTTAGGGTTGCCACCCGTACTATAATATATAATATCGTACTATATGTCAGTCAATTGTTATATGTATTATAGAAAAACAATATAGTACGAAAAATACTATAATTTTACCTCTAATTCAACTGTTGCGCTTTTTATATTAACTGTTACTGGAAGTCTGGAACAAGTAAGTTTTACGGAAAGATTTTTTTCCGTCACGAATGTTTAATGGAAAGAAAAAATAAATATAACATGTTTTAACTAAAAATGAATTGGTTATTTAGTTTAATATAAATGTAAATTGTTCAGATTCCTATAATTACTTTAAAGTTTAATTAATCATCGAGATCATTGATGGCCATAGCGAAGACCAATCACAAATATGTATGAAAAAACACATAAGAACTAAAAATAAATGTGTAGGTACTTATTTTCTTGAATTTCCGAAAAGTACCTACTATATTTTTGCGTCTTTTTGGGAAAGATATTACATTTGTTCGACGAAAAGGTGGCAACCTTATTCTAGCTAATCAGTTTGGGTCCCCTTACTCACAATTTTCCTTTTTTTAAGCTTTTTTGTTGTCTAATGATTGTTATTTTTACCTAGCCATGTTTACATATATCTAAGTTAAAGCATGTTTGCATGTTTCGTTCTAAGATTGTTATTATTACAATGTCATGCTATCATGCTACAAATATCTTTGGTACCTTAACAAATAAATAAATAGAATATGAGTCCCACAACAAAATAAGTTCTACTACAAAGTTATGAAACATCAATTAGCTTACGCATTTCCTAAATTAATAAAACGCAGACATTCCTTTCTGTAGCCCGGATAGTCTAGTCAATAATGCGCCTGACATTAGCAGGTCTTCGCTCCTCGCGATGTGCCGCTCTGATATCCAATGACAAGCACGGAACCGGTAACGTTAGTGGTCGGAACAAGTTCGCCCCGTCCGAATAAAAATGTACACTTAACACTAAAACTAACTGCTTAAATAATATTAAATAGGTACCTAAATTATTGACTAGTCTAGACAAAATCACAATGTACGAAATCAACGCAAAGTCACCACGCGATTCAATGTTGCCTACGTGATAAAAATGACTAAATAACATTAAGGTAAAATATTAATAACATGACTGTTACGGATTAGGCATAATATGATGTCACTTATGAAAGGCCGAGCAACGCACTAAAAGTTGATACGTGTACGTGTGTTGTACCGTTGACTTTAACCTCCTTCTTGATACTTTCAAATTTGATAACTTGAATACACAATGATTGAATGAAAACATTTGCAGTGGTTTCAATTCGAAATTCGAAATTGATTTAATTAAAAAAATAAGTTGTACATAAGTAAAAGTAGTGGCAGCCATCACGAAAATTTTCCTGAGAAGTTCAGCGTACGATCTAATATACAAAGGGAAAGGAGTCGACTCAATACAATATCGTCCACATGAAACTAAATTTTCATGTCCGCAAATTATAACTGAAAGTATATGTACATGACATAATTCAATAGTAAAATTAACTTAACGAAAACTTCAGTTACTTGATGATTTACCACAGTTGAAACACGTCAATAAAGAACTAACTTAGAGTTAAACGAGTCGCCGTCTACGAATAAAATACTATCCAGGTGGAGGGGGTGACGGTGTATTATTTCCGAGTTAAAAGGATTAGCGCAAGGTTTCCGAATGATATTGAATGGTTTGTGTACCTGGTCCCCGGGGCGGCAGCTCGACGTGCTGTGCGTTGTGGCGGGGCGACTGTCTGGGACGCGCCATGGCGGAGGAGTGAGCGGTCGAGCGGCTCCGCCGTGCGCCGACCACGCGGCACGCGGCCTCGCCACGCACTCGCAACGTCACCCGCACTCACAGTGCTCGCCATGCGGCCATGCGCTTGTTATTATCGCGGACTGTCCGCTACGTGTCCGGATGGCAGCGTTACGATATTTCCGGACAGATATTTCATCTGATGATCCGAAATCGGAACTAACTGTGCACGTTATTGCTTTAATTCGAATGCGAACGATTCTAGAGCGCGATTTGAGCATTAAATAAAACGCTACTCAATTTTAAAATGTCGTTGAGTCACAGTCACCTTAACTTAAAGTGATAGAGGCAGCACGACTTGACAGCGTCTTAAAATTTAGCAGCGTTTGATTCTTTGGTGGTTAGAGATGTAATATTTAATAGATTTCGTCCATAAGAAAATAGTGGAAACCCCTTTTAATTGTATTGCTAACGAATTTTAAAGAATATAATAAACTTAAGTTATTGTTCTTACAATGTTAGTAACTGTTTAAACAGAATATATGCAGTAGTGATTTCTTAAATTTACGCGAACACTACACATTAAATAAAATCCGTAAATAACAGTTTTATTTAATATGCAGTAGATTAAAATAAGACCGTAAACAAATTGCATATGCCACGAGATGGTTGTTTAAAAACAAAATAAAGTTTCTAAATCACAGAATAAGAAAAAAATCAATTTTAAGAAGTATTGAATTAAATCACATATTTTCGTATATCCTACATCATAATTATGTTCATCTTTTACCAAATTTTTTCACGAAAATATTGAGTATAGCTCGCGGCACGTAACTCTAGCGCTGAACAAAACGTGGAGGGGATAGTTGCGAATGTCGTATACGTACGGGGCACGGAATGCGACTGCAGAGCCAATCAGCGCGTGCGAACTATACGCACAGCCAATCATATGCAACAATGCGCAACACGGCCGATTGTGCGCAATAGCGGTCAGCGCTAGACCTTGGTGTCGCTAGTCGTATCAGTGAGCGGCGCTATGTTGCGCCTTCGCGATAAGCTCTTCAGAAATTATTATGATAATAGATTACCGTATGAAATGATGTTGGAAGAAATAAGAAAGGTAGGTAACTTATCCTGCGTACAAAATTATCGACCGATTGAGGGCGTAAATAATCCGCTTTAGCGTTCCCAATCAAAACAGATGCCTACGGCGCCTGAGCGGCAGCAATCATGGCTATATTTGCAACCTCAAGTACAGGTCATCGATTGTGCCAGTGTAAATAACATTTTTTAACTCACGGTCTGTCCTGCGGCTATAAATCCTGGTCACTATACTTTCGAGTGTGAACTGTCAACGTACACCATAGCTAATTGCAATTATAGTAACAAGCAAACTTATGTATGAATAATCGAAACATCGAAATAGAATTTTTTAAACGATCCTCCTTAATGATGGTTGTCTAGTAATACGTAGAGCTGTCAATACACTAAGTCACTTAATTTAACTCGTTCTAGAAATTTCTTTTATAAAATCGGGTCATTCTCTTGGTTTGTTCTCAGGAAATATTCGTACCTACTTACAGAACAGTTAAAATTTTACTGAGTTCATAATGTACTTAATGGCTTAAACAACCATCAACTGTTTGAAATTTGATAACAGTATTTAATATTTCATAATATTATTGAGCTCTTTTCGTTTCGTGTTAAGGGCACGATATTATTGGATTTAAGTATTAGTACAATATAATACTTATATTTTAAAAAATTGCTATGGATCAGCTTTGTAGCACTCCGATATATGTAAATAAAAATATATGATCAGCTGTGCGCGCTGCGTTCTTAACACTATAATCTATAATTAATTAATTTAAACAAATATAATAAATCAAGTACTTTAGCCATAGAACTGAAAAAGCGGTAAGAGTGCCAGATTGGGCGTATTCGAAATATGTTTTTGATTTTTTTTACCGTCGAAAATGTGGTAAATCAATTAAATTAAGATTAACTACGTTAGTGGTCGCTGCAGAATAGAACTTAGGTTCAAAGGCTTTATATAAAATTTAAGCTAGTGCTCAGCCCAGAAAAGACTCTACATTTTATGAATTTTCATCATATCCTAAAGTACAGCTTTTTTTGTAAAATAAGGGTGATAAATGAGCATACAGCATATTAAACATTTACATCTATCCTCGGTTGGGGATCAAAATTCATCGATGTCATCCCTGAGGACTTGGATCGAATGCCTCATCTAAAGTAAAAAGGGTCTCTGGTTCTCTAAACCTTCCATACGAAACACAGCAGCATTAAGCTGCTATTTTACACTGGTGTTCTCTGAAAACGTGGTCCTTCCCCGGTTGAGCCGATCCATTCGTGCCAAAACCAACGTACCAAGTAAAGGGCTTCCGTGAGACTTTCGATTATGTTTTTCGTATTTAGCTCTATCACTGACGAACTTTGTAAAAGAAAAACAAAAAAAAACATTTGTTGATATAAAAACTAGCCCAAGAAGAAGTTTTGGCGTACTGCATACATAGAAATGGAAAGTTTGCCGCCGGCGAGGTAATTTTTAACGATGGTATGACATTAAGGTACCTTTCAAAATACCGACAGCAACAAGAAGTGTTTGTGCGAATGATTGCCGAAACCATCGAGCAGGTGCTATTTTTATACGACAGTGTAAACAGGCTGGTGGCGATGCGGGCCCGGAGGGGTGGACTCGACGCAAACCGGGGTGGATGGGGGGACGGTCATTGACACCGCACTTTATCGACCGCTGCCGTCTGATCTGATAAACATTACGGAGTAATAGTGTTCTGTGAACATAAAACAACCTACACTGCCGCTGGTTGAGACATAGGGATTTCGAAGACAATGTGAATATAGATATTTCATAAGCCAATGAAGTTACACCGGCAAAGAAACCACTTAATAAGTCAGTTAGTTATATATTAGGTGAGCATGTTAACACCCATAACAATGATTATGTAACCGGTAACTTAATCTTTGGTTAAGTATAAGTAAAAAACGTAAACAACCAATGTATATAGATACGTTCGACTGCAGGGCAAAAGCGTCCTCATTTTCCAGAGGCGTTTTTTCGAAAACGTGTTTTATTTTTTTCAGACATGCAGTATTCCTCACGATATTTTCCTTCGCAGTAAGAACACTTGGTAAATCAGCACATTGAAATGCAATCCTAGGTCAGTGGAGTCGGCAAGGATCGAATTCGATTTTCTCGCGCTTCATGAAATTTGTAGACAAACGCGTACCTCCTGAAGTATCACGTCTCATGCAAGAGAAACTTAATCAAAACGTCGGTATTTAGAGATATCCTCTCGGGTAATAAAATACAAAAAAGTATCTACTTTTAAAATCACCAACACTTTGAAGAAGAAAATTACAGACATAGCTTTGTATCGCCCAACTTTATTACTGACCTACCTTACTACGCCACGACCTGAACCTAAGGGAGAGATATAACGCAGCATCAAATCTACATCTATCTCGCTCCTGCGAGGAACTAGTCTGCGCCGTCTCCCCAGCATCGATGACAGCGAGCCATCTCGTGACACGATTTCTAGCGGGAAAATATAAAGCAATTTAAATCACGTTTGTGTCTACGGTCTACGCATTTGCGTTTTGAACCGTTGCGTCAGTGTATTACGCGGTCAGTGCCTCATGTATGCTACCATATATCATTTAAGTATGGGAAACAATAGGTAGAAGCGTCATGGTTGAGTTCAATCGTAAGAACGGACACAATTTCGTGCTGTGTTCAACCGTAAGAACGGACACAACGCAAACTGTGCGGTCTATGTGTAATATGAACTGCTGAATATAGTCACTACAATTGAAACTGTACAGCTGTTGGGTGCTTTATTTAATAAAATTGAAACGCCAGAAGACTTCGGTCCACGTGGTGTTACTACCGCAGAGCATGCACACGTGCAACTAACTTCGAACTGAGGAGGCTGCTGATACCTCTGAAGACTACGATGTAAACACTTCAAAGTTTCTAATTATACTGACTCTCTATCTCTACACTCTTCAGACCGAGTAGTGCACTCACTTCTAACTTGCAGAAGAAAAAGGTAAGAGGTTTGTACCTCTACAACCAGACGGACTGCTAAACAGTATAGTCATAGGTGGTAGGATACATTTTGTCTATCAATGCCTCAGTACTTTGGTAAAGACAGAATTTTTATTTTAGGAGTAAAAATACTTGCGTAGTTGCGTATAAGCAACCATTCAAGAGTTAAAGTGATGCAACATTGTGCATGCATGCGTCGCTTCATTACACTAATGACAATAGACTTGTTAAATGATTGTCGATAAGTGAAAGTGCCGACATGCACATACGTAACCGTTATGTAACAAGAAATAATTTCTTGCGGAAGACTTTCCGTGAAGCTGCCACGAGATAGATAAGAATCGCTACAATACTTTTTAACTTCCCCTTTAGGAATCGATATATGGAGCCGATATTTGTAAGTCCAAATTACGAGTTTTAAGTAAACCTTAAAAAGAAGAAGAAAGGAGAAAGTACTCAAATCGACGATTTCTTTTTTGTATATATGTTATGTTACCCTTAATCTCGAAATCGAAGAGTACAATGTGCCACTTTGCCAGGCGTATGTGGACTATGAGAAAGCCTTCGGTTCCGTCGAAATTTGGGCGGTGCTACAGTCCCTTCAGCGGTGCCAAGTTGACTGTCGGTATATCGAAGTGCTGAAGT
>DWHP01001468.1:0-16063 GCA_018247895.1 Parnassius honrathi
TTCGGCACCCCATGACACCAGGCACATGCAAGTGCGTACGCATCCAGTGCCCTAGGATGGAACAATCGAATCTATCAGATATTGCCCTCAGAATACAATTGGAGCTCCCACAAACCGTGCGCATGTGGGATGCTATTCTCTTTCAAATTATGGCTGAAAACCGTCCGTAACGTACGCTGTAAACATTCCTGAAGCACTACAATACCGCGGAAATCCCATCAGCATTCTGAAGGTATTATTATATTGTACCCGAAGGGCATTGTAGGCTCACTGCGTATACTTAACTCATAGACTGCAAGTGTAAAATGACTGGCAAAATGATTTGAAAAATGTTATCTTAACTTCTTCTGTATAGCGTGCAAAGCTACGGGACAGCATGTTACAACGAACCGCCAATGCCTTTCTTTCTCTTTCTGTGTCCGCATCATCAGTCAAAGCCTCAATCAAGACGTGACCGAGATACCTAAATTGATACACCCTATTTAACTTCACGTTTCTTAACTTAACAGGCGGAATCATTTAAATTTTTGATCCAGCTCGAAATAACAATACTTCACATTTTTACATTATAAATGAGGCCGTGAGTTTCAGCATAGGTATCACAGATATTTAGTAATATACTCAGTGCGTTAATCGATGGGCTCAGCAACACCATGTCGTCTGCATTGCTTATACTGTTAATTAATTACCCATCAATTGAGCAGCCGACACCAGCGTTGCTGAACTCAACAATCAACTAGTTAATGTACATGTTGAAGAGCGTTGGTGAAATTAGGCCACCATGTCTCACCCCGCACTTCAACATGTTTTCATTAGACAGATATACACAGCTATTTTCAGTGTATGCTGATTTAGCTAATTCCATTTTCTTATAATCGCATATAAATTCAAAAACCAGTAGCGTGATGAACATCAATGCCGTAGGGATGTAATACCATTCCACCGGCCGCTGAGAATTACTTGGACACAGAAGCCAAGTACAAAGTAGCGTTTTGGTTTACGGTCATTTTGAATCATAAGATATTAGCTAAATAAACAGACGCAACTTCAATACAGCATGTATTGAAGAAGCGATTGAGCGGAACCAGGGCTCCAAAGTCTTTGTCAGAGATCTCTCTGCCAGTAAGAGCCAACTGACAAAGCTGAAGACTGAGTGAGATTAAAAGCTTCTACGGGAATATGTACACATCATCGATGGAGCCACATGCAAGTGTGAGTAACGATCCAAGAGCAAGTCTTATCCGACAATATACCGATGATATCCCGGACGTCAGTCTGAGCGAGATTAGAATGGCCCCCCAGCCTTAAAATGGCAGGGCCCCAGGTGAGGATGGAATTACAGCGAAGCTTATGAAATCGGGTGGACCACCGGTACTTGAAGTCCTTCAGAAGCTCTTTAACTCCATCCTCCATGGTGGCACTTCTCCGGAGGCGTGGAGCAGAAGTGCGGTGGTCTTGTTCTTTAAGAAAGGTGACAACTCCCTCTTGAAGAACAACAGATAACCAATCGTCTCGCACGCAGACTCGACGACTTCCAGCCTCACCGAGCAAGCCGGTTTCCGAAAAGGCTTTAGTACCATAGACCACATAGATATCCTTCGGCAAATTGTACAGAAGTCCGAATAGTACAATCTGCCACTTTGCCTGGCGTATGTGGATTATGAGAAAACCTTTGATTCAGTCGAAATCCGGGCGGTGCTACAGTCTCTTCAGCGGCGATAGAACTTGACGGTGCTTATTGGGTTGAAAGTCGGGAGGGGTCTCTCTCTTATTCTTTTTCATGGTTCCTACATAAGTAAGTTTTCTTTTAGAAAGTTCATTGGCCAATTCTACTGACGAGAACCAATTATCGGCGGTAATATTGCGATTACTTCCTTGAAGTGGCTTTGTCAGGCGAAAAACGCACTGAGTGGGTACAAGAAACTTCCTTTCTTCATCGGTAAGTCCGATGCCATCGGAGCCTTTTTCGCTGTATATGTAGCCAATGTAAAAATAAAAAGTTTTTGAATCACACAATGCCCTTATTACTAGCCCATATTTGCCTGGTTTCATTGGCATGTACGAGATAAAGTGACTTCTACCACGGAATTTTACCAGCATCTCATCTACTGTAACTGATTCGCCAGGTTGATAGAATTTCTTAGAATTTTCGACAAACCGTTCAAAAATAAATGAGATCGCTGCCATTCTATCAGTCTTTTCTCTTTCGGAACGATCTGAATGGTTGTCAAAACGCAGGCAAAAGAGTAAAATCAGAAATCTTGTTTCAGACATACAACATCTAAATATTTCACAGCCAGTACCGTCCGTGGCAAATATGTACTGAGAACTTTCGTGATTTGATTTCAATACGGCTGAGTAGTACAAAAGCCCAAGTAAAGCATTCAGTTCTACGACATCTAAATCTTTCAATTCTGGTCTATCCTGACGTTTGTATTTTCTTCGTATTTCAGCAAGTTTTTTATTAGTCCAAGTTATAATATTCTGTCGAATATCATCATCAATAATTTTGCTCCATATGCTAAACACATCGTTTTGGTCATCCGCTGATAACAATGATGTAGTATTTTTAATAGATATTATATTGTGTTGTGGTGTACGACTTTTTCTACACGACGGCGGATTCATAGCCCATTTGAAGCGGTTTTTACCGTAATAATATTTTTGTCTGCGAAGGTTTGACAGTGGAATATCTTCATCCGAACTATCATCATCCGAAACACTTTGACCCTTATTTTCACTGTTAACTTCTTCCTCAGTTGCCAATGATCCCACATTTTCTTCGTCGCTTTCATGGTCTCGCAAAAGGTTTTCTTCGGATATCAAACAATCGGCAATATCTTCTTCAGTATCTGATTCATCGGAGGCCATTAGAAAATCAGTGATTTCATCTTCAGCTAAGAAGTTTTCTAAGCGTAACACTTTCTTTCCGAGCAGATTTTCAGATAAAGTGCTCGGTCTTTTCATACCTGACGTACTTGGCTGATTATACCTGTCCATTATCACGAAATAACTGAAAAAATAAAACGCAAATTCCACATATCATGTACAGAAAACATGGACGTGGGATCTCAGAGACTCCGGTCGAGTTTTAAGAGCACAATACTCTAGTGTTTTAAAGCCAGCGACACAACCACCTCCACCCACACTTGTTTTGTCACTAACACGAAAGGTACTGCGGAGCTCAGTATCGGGGGAAACCGGTTTTTGGGATTCGTAGAAAGGTAGGGGCCTCTGAGACTCCACGTCCATACTTAAAGGTTAAACGCCCGCTTAATGGCACAATTAAAACAGAATAACCTCCTTATTGACCAGCAATACGGGTTTTGCTGAAATCGGTCAGCTGTGGACCTTCTAGCATATGCCACACACGTATGGGGCGAGGTACTCGAGAACCGTGAGGAAGCACATGCTGTTTCCCTTGATGTCTCGAAGGCCTTTGACAGAGTATGGCACCATAGCCTATTGGGTAAGCTTCCAGCGTATGACTTATCCCCTTGTTTGGTTGAGTAGGTAAAGGACTTTTTGAATCAATGATCTGTCCGCGTCGTCGTAAATGGCTAATTATCCGATCCTATGGCAACTGACGCTAATGTTCCTCAGTGGTCCGTTCTCTCCGCAACTCTCTTCCTGTTGCATTTTTTTATAGAAGAGGGGGCAAACGAGCATGCGGCTCACCTGGTGTTAAGTGACTACCGCCGCTCATGATCAACTGCAAAACTAGGGGAATTGCAGGTGCGTTGCCGGCCCTTTAAGAAGGAGTAAGCTCTTTTCTTGAAGGTCCCCAGGTCGTACCGGTCCGGAAAAATCGCCGGTGGTAAACTATTCCACAGAAAGGTCGTGCGCGGAAGATAACACCTTATTAATGATCCGCTTATTCCCGGTACCTATGGGTATGCAGACGGTAGTACATTTGTGGAGAGATACCAAACATATATGTCCGGGCTAGTCGAGATCAAATCCAGTTCGAAAGAGAGGCTACGGTTGAGCCTGTGAATCTCACACTACAGACAGTCTCTGAATGGGGCAATGCCAGTATTTTGAGATTCAACGCCTCCAAAATACAAGTATGTTTTTTCCCCGCTAAAAGAAGTCCGAATACCCTGGTTTGTACTTTACTATTATTTGAGTCCACAGCCAAAGCAGTCGCAAAGAAACTTGGTGTTCCTCCAAGGGCACATTAAAACTGTGTATGATTACTTTCTTCTTAATGAATAGCTTACATTCCAATAATAAAAAGATTAAAAACTGTATTGATATCCAAGCCTTTATAAATAATTTACCTAGTAATATTAATCTATCATGTTTACATATTAACGTACGTTCACCAATAAAAACTTTTCTGCGCTTTGGGAAAGAATTATTTCATGTACGAATTTGATAGATGTAATAATTGTTACTGAAGCAAATATATCATCATCACTCGGGTCTTTGTACCAAATGAAAGGGAATTATATACACAGAGTTGCGAAATAATCGTAAAGGAGGAGATATTGTTATGTACTTTCATGAAAAACATAAACTTATGGTACACAGTAAAAAATACATGTTACTTTAAATGCATTTTAGGCCAAATAATCACTCCAAAGAAGTATTCGGCAACTTCTTTTAGCGACATACCTTCTTTTAAAAACACTTGCTTATAAATGAATTACACTGCACACTGAAAACTATAAATAATAATCACGACTTATTTCTGTAAGGTGATGTAAACACAGATCTTAAGATAAGTAGTCCTACGAAACATAAATATAATACTGCATTGTACATCTATGGTCTAATGTGCGGATTCTCACAATGTAAAACGTCGTCACAGCAAATTAAACAAGACTTCTATCGATCATATCTATCGAGATCCCATACGCAAGGCGTGTGTACAGCGGCTCTCAGTACTAAACTAGCTGACCACCGTGCAATAGTTTTAGCATGCATCGGTTTTTAGCATGTTCAAACATTTAAGGTAAAATATAATAATACCCGTTTCGCATTTACAGAGTATCGACTGACAAAATACTAAACATATCTTTTAATCCTAAAAAACATAAAGAGATGTTATGATACATCGCAAGTACAGGTTAAAATTAAAAATGATTAACAGGCATAGCAGTAATTGGACGATTAAAAATTCGTATGGCATGCAAATATAGAGATAAGTTATGTATAAAATGGCTTAAAGATACAAATAATAAAATATTAAAATTGGTTTACAATTACGCTGTAAAATTATAAAAGTATACTAAAGCAAAAACATAAAAGCTAAAATTGTTAACGACAAAAAAGATAAAAGAATTCTATGGGTCATTCTAAACAAAATTGCAGGCAAATTCGTGGCTTTAGCAGACGAAGTTGTAAGAAATACTATAAAAATGAACATCCTAAAAACTGCCAACATTGCTGACAACTTTGCGTTCTGAATTCAGCAAGTTACCACCGTCCAGCTAAATCTCTATTAGATTTTAAAAATCCACTGCAGCTGTTAACAAAATTATCCATTAATTAAGCAGTAAAACGTCTGGTTTTGATAAAATAAGAATAATTGATCTTAAACCTATAAGTGATAAAATTGCACCCATTATAGCATATCTTATAAATACATCTGAGCAAAATGGTGCATAACCAGCAGAGCTGAAAGCATGCATAGTACGTTCAATCTATAAAAATGGTAGTTCTAAAGATTATAATAACTACCGTCGCATCAAGATACCGGCAATAATTGATAAAATTTTGAAAAATGTACCACTCGACAAATACTTAACTCCTAGTCAGATAACAGAATCATAACAGAAAAACAATTTGGTTTCCAACCTAAGTAAATTTTCATATTCCATTTATACATACTTTGATAATAAACATTACCTTGTTGTATTTACCGATTACAGCAAAGCTTTTGATGCTCTGTGGCACAGTACACTTATTGAAAAACTTAATGAGTATGGAGTCAGAGTTTCTCTCAACAAATGGTGTCTTTATTATACGCAAGACAGAATCCTATACGTCAATGATGGAAAGAAACTCAGCTCTATGTCGAGAGTATCAGAGGGCACAGCACAGGACTCAGTTTGGGCCAGTGCACTACATTACATATTTATTGTTAACGATCCGATTAAGCTGATTAACAACTGTGAAATATAACAATTCGCACGCGACACATTTATTCGCAGATGTTAACGTAAATGTCACACTACATCGGCTTCAAACGGACTTCACTTTTCTAATAAAGTAGTCTCATGATAGTAAGCTTACGTATATCACTAGCAACGAGCACAAGTCAAAATAATATTGATACAAGTTCTAAATTAATCGTCCACGATCACGCTTGCCCTCACTGAGACCATATCAACAACGCATGTGAACCCATAGAAGTTGTAAAGTTACAAAAATATTTTTGACTACTAAAAATATAATTGATGAACGCTTTAATTGAAACGACCACATCAACTCTCTTGGAACTAAGAGCAAATTTGACAAAGTTTTGACGAATTGAATGGAAAATATCCTTTTCAACGAAAATGCTGCTGTACAAAGCGTTACGAGAATCTGTTATATTCCGGCTAAAATATAAGTCTGAGCGATTATCGCTAGAACGAACCCCTTCGTCGCATCTCCTTAGTTTCAAGGTGTAGTACCTTGTGGCCTTAGCCAGTATCGGAATCCTTGGCGTCCACATATCAAGTGACGTGCAGTTACGTGGTCACCTCGTAGAGAATGCCAAAATAACCTCTAAAAAGCTTGGCACGCTCTGCATAGCGGGACAGTATTTCATCCGGCACACTACCTGTAATTTCACTAAGCGCAGATACGGCCGCACATGGTATACTGTTTCCATCTCTGGGCTGGGACTTCCCAGTGCCAGCTCCTTCCTTTAGATTGCATCCAGCGCACAGCCACCCGAATCGTCGGCGATTGAGTTCTTTTCGATTGGCGCACTGCAAGGAGAAGCTGCATCCCTTTACGTATTTTATCACATTTACCACAGGGAATGCTCTAAGAAATTGTTCAGATTATTTCCAGCCACACAATTTCACCATCGCAAACTCGCGATGTTATTCATACCATCTGGATGACTGGCAGTCCAT
Organism: Parnassius honrathi; assembly: GCA_018247895.1. Classification (NCBI taxonomy): domain Eukaryota; kingdom Metazoa; phylum Arthropoda; class Insecta; order Lepidoptera; family Papilionidae; genus Parnassius; species Parnassius honrathi. Next base: position 7,077 of record DWHP01001468.1, read on the forward strand.
CACTGTGTGATTTAAAAGAAGTTTTCTTCCTCGCACAACTTACTTGTGGAATTGACTACCACCGGAGACTTTTCCCGACCAATATGACTTATGGACCCTTAAGAAAAAAACCATCTCCTTTTTAAAGGCCGGCAACGCATCAGCAATTTCCCTGGTGCTGCAGTTATTCATGGGTGGCTGTAATCACTCCCCGTAATTCCCGGTGAGCCGTACGCTTGTTTACCTCCTCTCAAATAAAAAAAAAACTATGATTGTAGCATGAATAAGTCAAGTCATTGGGGAAAGGACCACGCTCTCTCGGAATACCAGTGCAAAATAATAGCTCAATGCTGCTACGTTTCGTATAATGAGTGTAGAGAACCGAAGATCCTTTTCACTGGAAACGAGACGTTCCATCTTAGTCCTCAGCGGTAACAACGCATCTGTATTTTGATTCTTAATCGAGGATAAATCTAGTTGTCAATGGGCCACAGCATCCACTCACCACCAAGTCGGCTATGTGCTCACTTGTCACTCTTATTCTGTATTAAAAGAAAACGTCTTTTCTCAGTCGATAATCAAAATTCTGAATCGTTGCCACCCCTAAGGACTAAAAAGTAATACTTACATTCACCATACGAAGGCAGCATCATTACTTTCCAGTTTCACGCTGGTATTCTGTGAGAGCATGATCATACCCCGGACGAGCCGACCTATTCGTGCTACCACCATAATATAACTGTCGCGTTTGTTGCGTGGCTCAACAACGTAAGGAAAAAGAAGAACTACTTTCATGTATAACATCATTGATTTGGTTGTATCTGGATCATTTTGTCTTTGTCTAGATCTACACGATTGTTCATCGCTAGTACGTTTATTGACTACGAAACTTAATCCACTGGATTACTGAAACGAAAATATATTTCAGGAGCACTTAAAGAATCCGTGTCTATCAATTGCATCTTAGTTTCATTTCCCCTGAAAGACAAGTGTGATTAGTCTAAGAAATTGGTTTGGAAATCGTATGACGTTGTGGTTATTTTTTTTAAATCTTTACAAATCGAGGGAGACACACTTGTATTGTAGATTAATAGTTTTTACAGATTTCGTAACGCTTTATTTATATTATTTTATATATAACCTATGGCTACAAGGGGCAGACTTAATGGTCTAGAGCATTTTCTGTCACTCACTAGCCATTCTTTCGTGTGTAGTACATTCGTGTTGAAGATATGAATTCCGTATAAGAGTTTTGCGATATACATAAATTAAAAACATCCTAATTTCAATGGAGAAGATGGGTACTACCATCTGCTTGAGATCCCATAATTATTAAAATTAAATCCAAACCCGAGCATACCACTGCAAGACTTTAAGATACTGTAAGCTAATTCTGCGTAGATCGGACCGAAAATTAATATTCAAAAACTGAAGGTAGCCGGGGAAGTATTTAACGACATCGGGTCGTTAAATACCCCAGTTCCCCACTGTAAACACGGATGATGTAAAGCACCCGAAAGGTCGGGAATCAAAAAGGTAAAATTAAACGCGATAAAATCCGTAAAAATTTGTTACATTAAATGTGTGTGTTTGCGTAAATATAAGAAATCATTTTAATACGAGGCTTTTAAATAATATGAGCTTAAACTTAAAGAAAAAGAAAAACTTAAAGAAGTGACAACCAATAGACCATTATCTCGATAAAACATAAAGTATGAGTATGATCTTCGAAAGTTCGCAAGTTACACAAAGTATAGTGTTTTATGTTCAATATTTATTCCGTTATGGCCTATCAAAAATCTACCTCTGAACACAGGCTCCACTCGTAGATGGCCTCATAGATGTAACAGTGGCCACGCATATCAGGCGGGTTGATGACCGTAGTTTTTTCATTATTTTGAGTTGGTATCTGGAAGTTGCCGCTGCCCATTTTCTGTTTTGGAATAATGGAAAATGCCAAAAAACATTTAGGTCACCAATAAGTGGAGATATACCCAATACCCATCTCAGAGCGATACCAAACGTTCGTTTATTTAAAAAATGTCATCAATTTTAAAAAAATAACTACTCCAGTAGTAACAGAGTATAAAAATTTTCTAAATTAATCCTTAATTTCTTGAAGAATCTCTAATCACCAAAATCTCCGTGGCACAGTGGCTTAGCAATGGGTTACAGCGCTAAGGGCCACGGGTTCGAATCCCGCACGGAACAAGTATTTGTACGGCCTACAAGTTGTTCCGGGTCTGGATGTTTGTTCTTGTGAAATTTGTGTTTGTAAACTGCCCCCATGATACAGGAGGAAGACTTGAGGTAACGTTGAAAAAAAAATAGAATACACAAAGAACTAAAGAACTTTGATTCCCACAAAAAATCAGTAGAACTCAACTAAAATCAGCTTTCACAGAGCCATATGTTCTTGAATTCTTTAAGTCAAAATTAAAAATAGGCTTCTTTGATTATCGTGAGCTGTGTAGTATTTCCCTAATTTCAATTAGAAATACTCTACATATTTTTTGTTTGCCTGTTTTGCCTGAACTTTTAAACTTGCAAATATTGCAAAATTGAGAAATAATATGAAAAAATTATTCTTTACAATTGATAAACACGAAATCGTAGATTTTTTAATAGAAACTCCACTAAAGTCGGTTTTTTCGGAGCAATAATATTTTTTTAATTAAATATAAATGTATCAACAGTTTGTTGCTTTTCTTTCTTAACTTCTAGATTTTATATTCATAACAATGAAATATTCATATCTTAAAGCAGCATTGAGAAATGACGTAATTTCACATTCTTACATGTTACAATCGATAAAACATGAAAGCTTAGGGCGTCTTTTTCCGATTGCTCCGGACGCGTAAAGTGAATTTATTGCTTTTTAAGTCAGGTTTGCCGTGACTTCTCTGTGCCTACAAGGCTCTTTTGACATTAGAGAAAGGTTAACGTAATAAATTATTATTATTATTATTTTATAGAAGAGGGGGCAAACGAGCGTGTGGCTCACCTGATGTTGACTGACTACCGCCGCCCATGATCAACCGCAACACCAGAAAATTGCAGGTGCGTTGCCGGCCCTTTAAGAAGGAGTAAGCTCTTTTCTTGAAGGTCCCCAGTTCGTATCGGTCCGGAAAAATCGCCGGTGGTAAACTATTCCACAGAGAGGTTGTGCGCGAAAGAAAACTCCTTGTGAAATGTACAGTGGTGGACCGCCAAGCATCCAGATGGTATGGATGGTACCGGGACTTTTACTTTTATTTGAAATTATCCCAAATTGACTGTGATTTATGCGCAACAACGGTTTTGCCCACCGTGCGCAGTAAAATCAGTTAATATTTAGAATTTAAAAGATAAAAAGGACAGAATTTTTGAAATTTTTTAAATTAATATTTCTTTACAATTCGTCTATATTTTTTATTCTATAGGTATGCAGCTATACCTTGGACGTATATTGAAAAATAACCCTGTATGGTTGTTTGTATTTTGGCAATATTATAGATGCAAACAAGAACATGACATGGGCTATACTAATAAAGACTTCTTATATATACGCGGATACTACATATAGAATAAAACTTTAATAATTAAAAGTTGAAGTAGCCTTCGTTAACTATGACATCGGGACGCCAAACACTTCAGTCCCCCTTATGACCATGGGCGCTGGAAAGTATATATATTTATTTTGTAAAAAAAAGTTTTAGTCTATCCCAAATAAGAATATTTATGTTATGCAATAAATAAAATTGGTTTTTAAATGAACGCGAACGGAGCCGCAGGTAAAAGCTAGTAATATTTATTTTCAATAGAATAAATAGTCAGTCAACAAGTTGGCACTAGAAAAAAATTTGCTGATTCCCCAATTTCTGTTCCAGTACCTGAAAGTAACAATAGACAAAGACACCGGTCTATTGGAGTCAATCCAGCACGTGGACGGCGTGAAGATTCTGATCTCACAGAACTTCTACTTCTACAGTCAAACACAGCAGCCGCTACAGTCCGGCGCATACAGCTTCCGTCCATCGAATAACAGGCCAACACCTGTAAGAACTTTACTCCACGTTTTGCTCTAGAAAAGGAATGCTTTTTATGGAATATGGGTGCAAGCGAGCACACATTCCGTCTGATGGTAAATAATAAATATGATGATAAAGATGATATGACCCATACATATCTTCATCTGTGCTCAGTTGTCACCCTTAAGGACTAAGATGGATCTCCGGTTCTCTTCATTTACTATACGTAACACAGCAGAATTTATCTGATATTTCACGCTGGTATTCCGTGAGAGGTTGTCTTTCCCTGGTCAACGTCGTCAAACGTCAGAGTAATTTAGCTTCCTAACTAAAAACACAAACAATACCAAAACTAGAAATTTTTGTTATGTTAATATCGTTATCATCATCATTACAGCCCTTCACAATTCCACTGCTGAACATAAAAAGGAATCTCCCAGGAAATGTCACTTCTTCATGTCACACATTGCACGGTCCCGAGCCACCTGTTATGTATGTTAATAGTTTAACCTAGTGGGGGGCCCGCCCTACACTTCACTTACTGGTACGAAGCTGCCACTCGAGAACCTTTTTTATGCCTCCACTAGATGTAGTGACGACCTGGTAAGAGATGCAGTAGAGACGCAGTCGATAGATGCAGGTGCCTCCGGAGCGTGTTTGTGGCAATCCTTGATGAAGACCTATATTCTTCGGTGAACTTGTATGTACTGTAATAATAATAGAAAGACATCCAGACCCGGAACAATCATTTGTAGGCCATACAAATACTTGTTCCGTGCGGGATTCGAACCCGCGGCCCCCGGCGCAGCCACTCATTGCTAAGCCACTGCGCCACGGAGCCGTAAAATTGTTTCTGCAAACGGATCAATTCGGGTCATCTGAGGCAACTGGGACTCTGTGACCGGTCGGTCCGAGCTCAAACGCAGAAGGTGGTGCTGCTCCATACTACCAGCATCGTCCCCTGGTTTCTTTCCCTTTCCCCCTAACCCTCGGCCGTTTGGTTTCTCCAACCGAAGTCTAGTTGGACTTTTATTTATTTATGTATTATTTATTTACGTTAGTATAGCATAAACATAAACACTCACACCTGTCACCCGGGGGAGGGGGTGTATGTAGAGACTACAGACTTCCATTTAGCACGATCCTGACATACCTCTCTCGCCTCCTCCACATCTATGTACCTACGTATACATGCTCATCTGTTAAGGGTACTCTTAATTTGACCCATTTTCAATATATCGCCAATTTGGTCGATAAACTTTCACCTACGACGTATCTTCCGTTCACTTCAGCAACATAAATTTGGTTTGTCACTCTTTCCTCATTTATTCTTAGTTCTCATTTTCATTTATGCTAGTATATTCAATATATATTTATGTGTATTTATTTCCTTTTATATATTTATTAAGCTCAACCAGATGAGAATACTCTATAAATACCCCATTCTAATAATAACAATATCATTCGTAAATATTTTTGTAGGTTACAGATAAAGTTTTATACCACGCGGTCAGAGGAAGTCTGGTCAAGGAGATCAGACAGAGATTCAGCGACTGGGCGACACAAGTGATACGTCTGTACAGAGGCGAGGAGTTCATCGAGCTGGAATGGATCATAGGGCCCGTGCCTGTCGGGTACGTATGAATATTTCATCATCATCAGAGATCGGAATTGGGTATGTGAAAATAACTAAAATTTGCAGCGGGACAGAACATGGAGCTGCTTGCGTGTAAAATTCGGTGTTTCAGAGATACAGATCAAGTAGAACTAAAAAACCGAATTTTAACCGGAAAAGTGCAAAACAAAAATTAATCTAAAACTGTATTAGCAGCTTGCAAAAGTTTATATTGCGGTATTTCAAAGGTAAGGAACATGTAAAACAAAAAAACCGAAACTAAACTGGTAAAATTCAAAACTGGTTTAACTTAGGTGGTTGTAACAGCTCCATGTTATGTGCCGCTGCAAACTTTAAATATTTTCACACACCCAATTCCGATCTCTGATCATCATTCATTTCTTACGGCCTATAAAAAGTAAACTGCTAAACATAAATATCTTCCATAGATGCCCTGAACGGTGTGATATTTGATATTAGTGCCATTGAATTGTTATCAAGAAAACGTTGGTGCTCATTTCCTTTTTCAGTTTCCCTTTGTCGTCTCTTATGATATCCCCTTGATGATATGGGAAAAGAGTTTGTCATTTGGGGCCAGAATTTTTCAAGGTTGTTAATCATATGTTAATCATATAATAACTTCCAGAAATGATCTTGGTAAAGAGGTGGTAAGCATCCTGAAGACCAACATCAGTAATGGCGGGGAGTTCTACACGGACGCGAATGCGCGCCAGATGATGAAACGCACCTGCTGGAATGAGACTTCTAGTGAGTTATCTTATAATATAGTAGAATATAATCTTTCCTTTTTTTATTACATGTGATGTCCTTTAGACCGTATTTCGTTCACGGCGGCCGGTCACAACGAAGACTAGACACCTGTGCAGGATAGAATTATAGCACAGATACTCTCATAGTCCGAGTAGACGGTAATCTGACACGATCAGAGAGGGATCAGGCGAAGGACCAACGACTTTAAATGCTTTTCGCATCACGAGAACTTTTTGCCTCCTATCTTATGAAATTAGAATAGGCTCGGATTCAAAAGGAAGAATTAGCTTATAAACAATTTCTAGACAGAATAACTCAATAAATGATATTGGCCGAACCTGAGATTTAAACCTGGGAGCTTTTGATCCACAATCGAAGACTAGTCACATTGCGTGTTATCCTTATCCGCGACTTATCGACGCTACTGGTGATAAGATGGCTGGTTCTTTTCTCGCTCAAAGGTTAATATAGCCATTCAGCGAGGAAATGCATGCAGCGTTCTTGTTTTTTATTTTTGTAGAGTAATGGTGACAAACAAGCACACTATCCACCCGATGGTAAGTGGATGCTGTGGCACATAGACATCTATATTTTTATCCTCAATTGAGAACCAAAATGCATATGCGTTGCCACCCGTGAGGACTAAGAGGGAATGCCTCGTTTCCAGTAAAAAGGGTCTCCGGTTCTCTACACTCACCATACGAAACACAGCAACATTACGCTACTATTAATATTTATTAATCATAACAAATAGATATCTAGATAAAAACAACGGACCAATACGTCGGAAAGATACCTAATGTTACAAACAAGCAAAGTGCAAACAGCTCTATAGGAACTTATCTATCGCTCTTACTGATTGGATCGAGTTTAGCGAAGCAAACCACGCCAACAGCGCAATGTAATGCGCATCGTGTCGTGCGCACGGTCTTGAACTACTGATACTAAGACTGATACATAAGGATATAAAGATACAAAAGAGTGATACATATCCCAGTGGTCCAAAGATATATTTCAATCTTTTATATTTAGTGACATATGTTGCCCATGTCTAACTAGCTGGCACAGACGTTATAGTCAGAAAAGGTGTCATACCACCTAGTACACGTTGTAAGTTGTTACTATAATTCTAATATTAAGTTACGTTATCAATGAGTCTTCCTACTGGTTATAACAACAGGTCATCAGCAGAAGAAGCCGGTGGCGGCGTGCTACTATCCCGTGACGTCACGCATCTGCACGCGCTCTGTCAACGCCAGCGTGGAGCTGTGCGTCCTGACCGACCGCACGCAAGGGGGCACCTCCTACAATGAGGGGGAGATTGAACTTATGGTAAACTTCGACCCGAGTTTTCGCAGTGATTATTAAGAAATTGAAATTATTTTATTTTTATCGTCAATAGTCACAGTTCACAGCTGGTCATTTATTATCTTGTGCAGGTCTAGAAAGACCAGTATCACTGCAAATTGTAGGATGTATTGTGATCGCTGCTATGGCTATAGTCACTCCTGAGCCCTATGTCTTCAGAGAATTGGGGGAGTTGCTTAGCTGTGAACAATTTCACTTCTTCTGGTTTAAGTATATAGTTTCTCAGATGAGTGTTTGCGTATTAAGGGTCCACAATCAGTTAATATGCGCAGAAGTGTTTCTTCCGATAAAATACAAAACCGGCACATTCTTAATTTGTTTAGTCCCAGGATGTACATGTACTTTTAAGACAACGGTGTCCAGTCAGGTCTTATGCTAGATTATGCGGTTTATTCTTATTTAACCCAGAGCTTCTGAAGGGAATTAACTGTTTTAAGCCCGATGTATCAGGCCAGATCTTAAGTGATTTATTGTGATAAAGAGTTTCAAGGGTCAATTGAACAAGGCTTTTTGAGATTACACAAAATGGCTCGGGTCCAAATTGTGTACTTTTTAAGCCCTCCCTTGCGAGCTTATCTACAATACCTACATAGCCCGGAACCCATCTCAAAACGCCCGCAGTCTCCAATCAGCTTCGAGGTCACTAGGGTTTTTCTCGGCGCTTGCAGTGCTGCTTAACTATCAAAGTTGGTGTTTGGCCCTGCCAGTGAACACCTCCACATTCTAGTTAAGGTAAATGTCCTCGATGACATTTAAGGTTTTCTCCTCAACGTCCGTATAAATTACAGCGCGGTTCGTTGTGCGTCGGGTTTGAGACCGGCAGACCCTCAATGGTCCCAACCTGGGCCTATAGATTTATTACTGGGGGCCGACGCGCTGGGGTTCATTTTGCTAGGCGAGATACGAGCTCTACAGCCCGATGGCTTGTCAGCCATGCCCACGGTATTCCATGTCCACGGTATTTGGGTATAGTTTCTTTGGACCGGTCCTATGGTCTCCACCTCCTCAGACAGCAGACCCGCTCTCTGTGGTGGGCGCGTCCCTTTCGGCCGTCGTCCAGCGGTTCTGGGAAATTGAGGAACCACCACACGCGGCTCGAGTCAGCCCTCTGGACCGTGAGTGCGAGTTGCTCTACCAGAACAATACCGGCCGTCACTCGCCTACCCGTTCTTGACTCACGGCCCCCCTTGGGCCAATCTCGCACCCTGGCCGAAAAGAGGTTGCTTTCTATGGAGCGCCGTATG
>DWHP01001469.1:0-16063 GCA_018247895.1 Parnassius honrathi
CAGTCAACCCAGGACGTGTGGAAATTATGTGATAGGTTGCAAAAAAGATATAGATTTTTTTGATACATAACATTATATAGATTTTATATATTAAAGATAAAAACTTGGTATTTTACTATTTAAGCCATTATGAACCCAACTAAGTATCTACTCATCAATCAAAAAAATATATAACCTTAGGGCTCATACGCAACATGCGTATACTGCGTATGCGTACCTGCAAGCAAAAATATATACGTAACATCTATTTCTATGTCCACTGCGATGCCGCTACCCGCAAACTGCTCCAATCACTCGGAGGGCTCCAGTCCGCTATTGAGTGGAATTGTGTGCACGTGATACGTTTATGATGGATACCGAAAACTTTATCATCGAAATCTTTCTTTGTTTTTCTTCATTGCGAAACGTGTGTAATGTAATAAATAGCTGCAACTTCCACGTCAATCTTTGAAATGTATCGATATGATCGCAAATTGCACCGGTTTTTCAGCTGCAGGTTGCGCTTACAAATGTGGCTGTCTCTTATTTTACGATTCTCCCCGTACAAGTAATAACTCTGAGGTAAAGATATTGTGAGCAAACTACCGTGTTTTGATTTTGCTCGTCGTCGGATTGTTGATCCTGTTTTATCGTTTAAATACTGGTTTGAAGTGAATGTTGATCCGTAAAAGTGATGCGAATTAAGTGTTTGAGCATGTGAATTATTAGTGGAAATGACGAAAAAAGTGCTTCGCTGTTGACATGGGCCTCAAGTTGTTCGTGTAGGCACCTTAAGAACTTGAATTACCGTCGTCATCGACTGTCTTCTGGGTTGAGATGTCATCAAAATATCTTAAAAGCTTCGCAATGTGATGCATATTTTGAAGAAAAAACCTGTTAAAAATGATTATCCCGAATGAAGACATGGCTTAAAGGACAAGTATCTAAGCAAAATCTTAATAAAAAAAGAGCAAAATACCGTTTGTCACTTGTCAAATGTCTGCGTTGTAATTGAAAGTGCGCTAAAACGAACATGTTTATAGTAGGTACATGTTACATTCATATTAGTAAATGCAAACATGGGGGAAAATATTAAAAATTTATTAAATACCGTGCAGGAAATGATATTGGACGAAGAAAAACTAGTTACATACATTTCACTTAGTAAAGAACTTTGCCTACATGTCAACGAAAGCAAAATATTGTTGCAGAAGCTCATAGAAGACATTCGTAACAAGAATCCGAAGATTGCTCTAAATATTAATTATATTATTTCTGGCATAACCGACAAAAACATTGCTAAAACTACTGTGTGCACGGAAACTGAATTAAGCGCTATTAAAAAGAGCTTCGTGGCTATATTCTTTGAACATATATACAGTGTTAGCAAAGGGTTTTCACGTGTAGTAGATAATGCTTCGTTATTAACTACTAACAAATTTGAGGATTTTACTTTATGTACAGGTATAATAACATGTAATGAATGCTTAAAACGAACTGCTGATGAAATTGGAGCTCTGAAGTGTAACAGTCAAAATTATGTTCCTGTTGATAATAAAACTCAAAATATACCTTTAAAGAAAATAAAGAACGACATTTCTGAAAAATCAAATGAATCAGGAAATAATAAGGAGACTAAGCACAATGGAATTAAGCTTCAGGAAAATATAAAAAAAGAAATAAACTCACCTAAAAAAGAAGAGATTTGCAAAACAGCAAATAAAAATAATATAAAACAGAAAGGCATAGCTGGATTTTTCGGTAAATCTAATGGAGTTACTATTAAAAAGGAAATACAAAAAAAGCCAGACAAAACAGAAAATAAAGAGGTCAAGGTAGAAATGTCTACTACAACAGAAATTAAAGAAGAAAAAATATCAGTAGCAGTAGGAAGTGAACAGAAGAAAATTAAAGAAAGTGATAAATTTAAGAATACAGAACAAGAAGCAGAGAACAAGACTGATAAGTCTGATGTAGTGGAAGATAAGAAAATTCAGAAAATTATAAAGAAAAACTTGAAAGTTGACAAGAAAAGGAAGAGAGTGTTACGTGTTTCAGATAGTGAGAGTGATAATGAAACTAATGACCCATTTTACTCTGAAGAACATATGGATTTAAAAAATGAGTCAGAAGATGAAATACCTCCTACCCCATCTGTTAATACCATTAAAATCACTTCGGGTATTGTGAATCCTAAAAAAAGGAGAAAGATTGTGGATAAGACTTATACTGACGAAGATGGTTATATTTTAACAAGAAAGGAAGAAGTATATGAGAGTTGCTCCGAAAATGATGAAGAAGTAACAACTAAAGAAAATGTTGAACATATTAACAAAAAAGTAATAGAGACCTCACCAAAAGAAAAGAAGAATGGTGTAAAAAATTCTAAGAAAAAGGTAACTCAACCCCAAACAGGAAAACAAACTACAATTATGAACTTCTTTAATAAATCTGTAAACTGATGGATTTACTTCATGAAATCATGTACATGTTATACATTATTGAGATCAAAACAAAAAATAATGTACTGCAGGTTATTATTAAAGAATAAATAGTCATATTTTGGTTTCATAATTTTAATAAAATACTTGTTAATACACTGTAGTGTTTTATCTATTTGTTCCAATGGCAACTAGCCAGTCTGGATGTACTTGTACATCTACTAAATAGGAACACTTTGTATTGTAGGTAGAAGTAATCATGTCTTGACTGGTGACTTGCCTGAAACAAAACATTCCTTTCATCATAATGCGACATAATTAATTATGGGATTAACATATTTACTACTTTCATAAAATAAATTCTATTAATTCATTATACTGGTTGTTTGGTTTAACAAACCAGTAAACTCTTTACTGAGAATTAAATGAAAATGCAATTCCTACCCTTATTAGAAATAATTTGTTATAATTCACAAGAGATGTGCAATATGATTTTACATTAAGCTAAAACTAGTCTATAAAGTTCTTGTACATACAACACTTTTGACCATATGAGGAAGCTCAAGGTTGCTCAGCGACCTATGGAAAGGGCTATGCTTGGGGTTTCTCTGCATGATAAAACCAAAAATGGATAATTTCATCCATAGTAGAACCAGAGTAACCAACATAGCCCTACAAATTACTGAGCTTTGAGCTGGCCATATATCTTGGAAGAACTGAAAACCAATGCAAGAGTGTCAGGACCATGCTTTGTGGCATTCTTTGGAGGAGGCCTATGTTCAGCTGTGGGCTTGTGAAGGGTTGTAATAATAATAATGTATAACATAAAACTTACTTATTTTTTGAATGACTATCCCATGCAATTTTCACAACACCATCCATACCAGCTGAACATAACAGTGAATTATCCACTGACATGTCATTAGGGTCTAACACGACTCTATTTGTGAGGCTCGCCTTTCCCACTGCAGACCAGTCCAATGCTGTTATTTTACCATGATGTCCGCGGTGTTCATGTATGCATGTACAAGCACCTAGGTCCCAAACTTTAATCTTCTTGTCATCACCTAGTGACAAAACAATGATAATGTATTAAAGCAAGGTTTTTCCGAAATTTCTCTTGAATAAAGCATACATTAGTTGCGATATGCAAGCGACGAGAGAGCACGGAATTTACAAAGTGATTGTCTGTATCAGACATTTTTCTCAAACTATTTAATGCCCATGGTTCAAATTCGGCCTAGTTAAATCAGCATAAGGGAAGTTAATAAAAATATTTCTTTTAAATCATTGTTTTCTTTGAAGCATCATTTCAAAAATGTGATAGGGATGTGTGATCATCAATTTGTAAACTGCCACGTACATTTTTTTTTTCACCACTGTAGGTTAAACTTAAGTGATAAGAAAATAGTTCTGTGCAAATTTAAACAAAAAATAGTATTTCTTGAAAACATTCTTGTCTTTGATAGAAAAAAGACTTATCAATGAGTAAAGTAACTATTCACGAATAATTTGATGTAAAAAAAGTACTAGAAAAGGATTTTTTCATTACGAGATGCTTAAAAATCTGTTTCAAGGTAGAGATTTTTCGGTATTTCGGAAAATTTTGTAAAACTGTAAATCCGTAAGATTTTGCTGAACATATATTGTGTTGTATTGATAGGTAATGACCCTAGCTATCACCCCCTGCAGTATGTCGAGCTATTTACTGGACATCCTGTATATAAAAATCCCGTTTCATGATGTTCGTTCAGGCTAATCTCAGAAACCGCTAACCGATTTTGATGGAATTTAGTAAATGTGTATTGCTTGAGAAATAGGATAGGTAGCTTTTATCGATAAGTGACTCAATATTTTTCTTGCAAATCTAGCTAGCTGTTAGATTCTGTCTGCCTAGCTATTAGATTATAAATAATTCTGAGTCATTTTTTACTTTGACCACTGGTTCGGAAAAAATCTCTGTCCTAACTAAACTAAACTAGAAAATAACCTAGCAGGACATTTTTCCCACAATAACATTATAAAATATAGCATAGGTTGTACAATTATTAAAAATACAGCCCTGGAGCTTTTTTCAAAACCAGGGGTCGCTTCATGCCCCTATCTTATATAGTCTGTTTCAACTCGGGAGTTGCGTGCCTGTCGACGACAGTCGCAGTCCAACTTTGGGCGCGCGCTACCGCAATCACTGTCGCCGTAAACGCTTCGCGCAGTGCGCCCGCATCGTTTATGCCATCTACATGGACGCGCGTCGCACGGTGATGAATTCGTGAAATATTATCACCTAACCGCATATCATAACTGCGTGTATACATAGCGAACCGCATAGCGCCGGACTCAAAGTTCGTTTCGTTTTCTACGGGATACATCGTGAGTTTCCCGTCGCCGCGTCCCAAGTGTTGTGATGAAATGTTATAAGAGTTTACAGAACTAGTACAGGTGATAGCCAGAGTGATACCGCGAACAAGACTTCTGCAAGCCTGACAATTGGGCCGGCAACACCGCAATGTTGCTGAATATTAATTCATCTAATTTACAATATTCTTTGTTAATGAGTGTGCTTTTTGCTTTGAGTTCATGTAAAGGCAAATCAGTAGTATTAGGAATCTTGTTATAAATAGTTAGATATCTAACGTATGCTACGAGTATAGCCAGTATACTATGTTGCCCAATGTCCGTTGGCGGATTTCTCATATTCTTAAATTGTTTTATTTTTGAAGAGGTTTCTTCACGACTTTTTTATACGCAAACACGTCATCTTTTAACAACTGACTGGGAGGAGTACCCATAGCGTTTTTTCCCGATACAAAACAGCCGTCGAAGGAAAAGGTTACTAGGAGCCTCCTAGTCCCTGCGGTGGAGAATTACCCGCCTGTCCTTCGAATTTATCAATTTAACTTGAATCAGCCTCCTCCAGGGGACTGAGTTATCGTAAGAGGGTATCTAATAGCCCTCTACGCACGGTCACCTTGTGGTAGATTATTCTAATCACTTCCCGCACACTATTTCTGGTTATTTTTTGGACCGCAAATTGTTACGAAATTTATGGTTTCGAATTCCACATTTCAAATAATTATATAACGGGGGAGTGGGCAGGGCCCGTATAGCCATTAATATGTCACTAACATATCAATTCACACGTATTAAATGTCAACACATCTCTTTTGACGTTACCAATAAAAAATATTGATGTGTCAAACAGATATTGAAATCACTAGAGATGAAACAAAATTTTACCGATATCGATAAGCTGGAAAATATTGTCGCTTTTAAATTGGTACTCGGCTTAATGAAAAGCTAAATAGAGACGATAAAATACTATGTATATATAATTTAATGACCTACGAATAAACTAATTTTAACATTTTTATTAAATTGCAAATTTATTCCCACTATAGGATTACATTAAAAATTTGCAATAAAGTTTTATATTCGATCTTCTTCATTACTATATACTATATATTCACCTCACGATTCTCTACTCACAAAGGGCTGGGTAGACTCATTTTGTGTTAAAAGTAAATAAATGAGTATGTTCATACTTTTTCATCCGATTTCGCGCTTGCCTTGTGTCGGCTTACCAATAACGTACTATTTATTAGTATTGGTACTTTTTGAAGTGAAAACTTCTTTAGCACCGTTGTGATTTGAAAGTCTATGAAACGAAAAAGCGACAGTAAAAAGAGACAGACACATAAATTCATAAGATTTAACGTGGAAGAAAATGAGATAGAAAGCATTATAGCTCAATGTTCGCGAGAAAGAAGTCGTAAACGCCGCCGAAACGGCGTTGCTTATGCGTTTTGTTCAACAAGGTACGAAGGTGACGTGTGCCTATGGAATAAACAAGCAGTGAAGATCGGCTAAACCTCAACTTCGTAATAGGTAAAATTACTATATAAGGTATATTCGTAGGGAAATTAATCTACTCGTCGTAAAAATTAGTGGTTGTCCCGTACTTTTAAAAGTACCTACATTAACAATGTCACAGCCTTCTTTAGATATTTTAAATATGGTCGGATTAAAATATGTTGTTTAAATAAAATAAGTAATAAAATACGTCAGTAATGCTAAATTGAATAAAAAAAGAACCATCAAAGCCGTGGGTAGTTTCGTGCGTTTTCCATCTGTACGGTTCACTTTTCATAATCTATGATTTTCATATAGAAATGGCAGCCACGTGGCGGCGGCAGTAAACAGTAAAAAAAAATAACAAATACAATTAACCATATTAAAAAAAACATTAAAAATTCATGTTTTCATAAATTCAGGCCAGCGTGTCAATCAGTTGTTCGATAAAGTGAACCTACCTATAGAATGAAGTAGGTGGCGCTATTATAATTTTACTCGAAAGAAACTATAATATCTGTGTGTGTAATATATATATTAAAGGGACTGTTACATTTATTTACTATAAAATTAAATTTTCTTATTTTTTATGCCGTACTTGTAGTTTAAACTCTGTAAATCATTTGCCGTAAAGTATTTGTATTGTATATTTCATTTCATTTGAAGGTTTCACTTCCGTCGCGTATGAGCCGCACGCGTGTTTTTGTGTGTAATTTTGTATTTTGATCACTAATGTGATACTTATTTTAGGAAAAACTTCCGGTGTTGCCTCACTCAGAGATATTCATTATTCACCTAATGCATTGTAGCCTGAGGTATTGGCTATAATTTATAAAACATATACCTACTATATATCGACATATATTTTAATATTTCTGCGAAATTATCTTAAACCTACTTACAAGAAAACTATCTATGTGTATAGATTAGTAAAATATTTACGTTTCGAATAATCGTAGCACTAGATATCATAACCGTTAAAAGTTATCAAAACTTAATTCGGTTACTAATGGAGATATTGAAATGGAAAAAATTCAAAGCACATCTTTTGCTTTTTTTACTACAAGGACGAGACATAATCAATGTTTATATTATTGAAGACACTTAATTCATTTAAATGGGCTGAGTATATGCCCATCACATTTTCACATAGCCCGCGGAAGTCCGATACAGAACATGGAGCATGTCTCTCTCGTTTCAGAGGGGACTGCCGTAATTGCCACGCTTAGACTACTTACTGGACGTTATTGTATCTGTGACGCGACCCTCCGTCACCGGTTTTCGTATTTTTATCTGGAGTAAACAAGATGAGAACTTTTTGGGATTTTCCACATTTCCCTCTAATGGAAAGCAACGGGGTTGGTTGGTTAGATGTCTTTTACTTTTTATATTAGTTTTTATACTAAAAGTCGTTTTTATTGTGAATTTGGCAATATTTTTGTATATTTAACATTTATCTACATTTAAAAAATCTGAAGTCGGGCGAGACGCGGCGCCTCAATTGAAGTCAACTTACTACATTCATTGTGCCACAAGGATTGCGTTCACACTAATTTAAACTCTAAGACAACGCCATAAAAACTTATTTTACTAACACTAAATATAACGATAAATATATTTGCTAGTATTTCGTTCATTACTAGCTGTTGTGCCTGTTGTTTAATTTTTTGGCTGTTATAAAATATTAGTGTTCAGTCAGCTGTCTAGCTGAGATGTCAATGGCACTGTTATGTGTTATATACGTAGTGTTTTGACAGCAAGCGCTTCATATTACGTGACGAAGCTGTTGTGTTGTTTTTTTTGTTTTTCGTTGAGATTTATACCCAAAGTAATAGAAAATATTTAGTTTAATATAGATAGGATTTTGCGTGTTAACGTAGCGCAGCAGCCGTTTGAAACTATTTTATAGTCCGAAGTGTGGACGAAAAATAAACAGTGTGCAATTATTCCAAAATTTTAGAAAAAAGTTTGATATTGTAACGTCCATCATTATTACATATATAATCGTTACAACAACATAGAACAAAACGCTAACACAGCCGGCGACTGAACTGAACTAACCGCGTGTACAACGTACTATTTGAAACTGTTATATTATAACAGTTTAAAGCAATAGCTAGAAAAATATATTACAGCATCATAACGAATTAGGAAAATATAACAGTCTCGCCCACCTTTACTCACAATACGTGGGCTTTCTTAATAATGAGCGTATTGAGTTCGCAGTTTGATCGCTATACCTAAAATTGGCTTAAATAGCACAATGGTAACTATATTATTATAATATTACTATATTAAAAAGATTACAAAACTTTTCGATATTGAAAATAATAGATACAATCTACATCAAATCATTCACATGCCAAGTCCTTACAAAGATAGTTGGACATAATTTGAAATTGTTTGTACTTTAACGGCTTAATGTGTTTTATATGGAGCAGATTAATTTATTAATATAACAAACATTTTAGTATAATAAACTTAATAATTACTTTATCTTTTGATACTGCAAGGGGGTTGAAAGCAATTAAGTGTAATTTCTTGATTTCTGAGGTGTCTAAAGAATAGTGGTCTGAGGTATTTTCCAATTGGTTTCGTTTAGATTACGTATATTAATGGCAAACCATAGATTTTTTGACTTATTCAGTTTTTCTTCGAACTTTCAAGTTAGAACTCTCACAAGACGTTAATATGAAGCAGCATTTTGTAGTTGGCAGTGCTACTAAAATGTTACTATTTATATGGAATAAAGTGACAAGCGACTGCACAATTCACCTGAGGGTAAGTGAATGCCGTAGCGTATCCCATAACCACATTAATCTATACACAATTAATAATCAAAATGTAGATGCGTTTTCACCACTGAGGACTGAGATGGAATGCTTCGTTACCGGTAATAAGGGTATCTGACTCTCTACGCTCACCCAACAGAAACACAGCAGCATTATGCTGCTATTTTACGCTGGTATTCTGTGCCGTAGAATTCTGAGCCTAGCCCTTTCCTGGCGGAGCCGTTCGGACTGCAGACATAATATGGCAGCATTTATTGGTTACTTTTTATTACTGTCAATAGAAGTCAATAAGTGTCAATTGTTTTAATTAAATCTAATCAAATAAAATCTTATAAATATACAATTTTGTAACATTCATCCGGTATAAAAATAAAATAAATAAGTAATGAACTCTTGTATAAGATACATTAATTAGAAGACACCTTTAAAAATACTCAGTTAAAGTCCTCCCATTGATCTGTTTACCGATCTCATGTGGTCAAAACTTTAGAAGATGTGATGTGATTACTTAACGACAGTCTGTTACTAATCGACACACGAAACAGAACAAAAGTGTAAGGGTTCACGCGATTTTCTAACGAAATTGTAGTAAAAACTTTAACCCTTCGAAAATTAAAATTTCGTTTACCAAACATTATTAAAAACCTCGCAACTGTCAAGAGAAGTCAATAGCCAAGGTTTGAAACAGTAAAAAAATAAGACCAGAGAACACAACAAAAAAAAATTTCGCAGGTTCCTCATGCTGTATATATGCCTAATGCAATGGAATATAATTCATGTAAAAACGAAAAGAAATACTCATTGACACGCAACTGAAGTGTTCTATAATAAAACTATTCAGAAGGTCATAATTGTAAATCGCAACTTTAAAAACAGCACGCAGTTGACAAGTATTGTGAATGTGGCTGCCATGAAAGACATCATACCACAGAAATCTATTTATATTTAGATTTCTGTGCATCATACAGTACATCGTAATTCAAGTATTTTATTGAAAACTTTCTATATTTGTAAGTTTCAGTAGGTACCTACTTCTCGGCCCCATACTGTCGAAGCTAATATGATTCCAAACATACATCTGTAACCAACGTTGTTTATTCCAAGCGTTGCAATCAACAACCCATTACCAATTGCGCACTTACATCAAAGTACCTAGCATGTTCGGCTATATGAGAAATTATACCTAGCATTAACTGCGACCTTGTACAATGTCATTCATGAACTGATTTCAAGGTTCTTCTGTCAATAGAATGAGCAAGCACATATTAATTATACACGGCAGTCTAAGTTATTGTTATCTCATCAGTTTCTTTTACGATGGCGTTATAGCCACGCCAGTGGAGCAATTTGCGATACGTTGTTCAAAAAGCGCAAGTTTTTGTTTCGACCTCCAGCCGCGTGCCGCTTAATTAAAAGGTTCAAAAATAAATTTTTACGAAATAACCCGACAACGGCTAGCCCTACGAGAAAATGTTCCATGTAAAGTTACACTGTGAAATTTCTTTATTGTATGTAATGGTCGTCGTAGGTGGCAACCGAACCTCCACCGGAGATTCTTAGCACCGCCTGCCCCGCCGTTACCATGGTCGCCACCGTAGCCAGGAATAGCGGGGCCGCCGGAGACTGGAGGCCGTTTGTTTGCGTCGTTGCTCATGGGGGGATATTTGCCATAGTTGCCATGCTTGGCGAGCGGGTTGGCAACCACAGTTTTTCATAATATTATTGTTGTTGTCAGGAAGGTGCCGCTGCCCATCTCCTGCCTATCTCCCTCTGTCACCTCTTACGACACCTACGGGAAGATATGGGGTGGTGGATATTCTCAACCGCCACTACATGGCGTTACTGACGTAGTATAATAATAATATAATTATAATGAATGCTTTATATCATACAGCTGGAGGTCCGCTACCTATGCGACACTAGCTGCATCGGTGCAGAATACCAATCCGTACGGGCTACCACATGACGATGTTCAACGGCCCTTAACAAGTTATGCCCACATGGCAGCAGCACCAGCAGTGCCACGACCCCAAGCGGCGGAAGAGCCTGCTGTGAAACCTGTGGAACCAGAGAAGGTCAGATATCCGCCCATAGTAGCTGAATGCCTCCCGGACTGGACGAGGCATTTTAAGGAGCTTAACAGAAAGTTCGGCCACCCTCCTAATGCCCGTCGGTTCGGGTAAGGGGTTAGACCCACTCTGAAGAGCGCCGACGAGTTCCACACCATACAGAAATATATTGGTCGAACTCTCAAAAGAGTTACCAACAATGTCGTGGTACTGTCATATCCCGGAGAGGAGAAGCCCACTAAAGTGGGCATCCGGAGCTGCCAGTGGGCACGGATACCCAAATAATAGAGGAGGCTATCAGGGCAAAGGGCTTCCCTATTAAATATTTAAAGGCGATACCACCACGTAGAGGCAAACCTGGATGCCTCTACTTTGCACAATTGGACCACTTGAGCCTGGAGCAGCTTCAGGAACTGTATAGAGTCGACGAGCTCCTCTACATGGGAGCGGTCGTCATCAAAGCCTGGCAAAGAAAAGCAGGACCACCACAATGCCACCACTGCCAGGCTTTTGGGCACGCCTCCGCCAATTGCTTCAGGCCAGTGAAGTGCGTTTGCCAGGGAGCACATCGCCAGCCTTTGCCCTATTGGTAGAGATGAAGAGCCGAAGTGCGCCAACTGCGCCAAGAACCACACGGCCGCTGTCCAGTCGTGAACTCCCGTATGACCCGAAGAGGATCCCTCCGAGTCGCCCAAGAGCGGTAACAATCGGGGAGGATAGGTGGCATTCTGCATTACTCTATAAATTGGAGGAACGGACCAGTATCCCTCCCGCTATGTCGCGGCTAGGGGCGTCATTCCTGGCAGACAGGAAGTTCTACGTCTGCGTAGAAGACGCCGTGTCCGCAACAGATCCATCAGAGCCGGCGTTCCACAGGGCAGCTGTTTGTCTCCAGTCCTGTACGCGGCTTACATCAATGACATCCCAACTCTGGCAGGACAGCTGCGTGAGTGGGAGGACCACGTGGAGCTGTCGTTATACGCGGACTATAGTGCCTATTTCACCTCGTCCAGAAGAGCCCACATCGCTACTGCTAGAATGCAACGTCTGCTGGACCTACCGCCACCATGGCTGGATGAGTGGAGGATGGTCGTCAATGCTGGTAAGACGACCGCTCTGCTCACTCGCCGCCTGAGGAACCTACCACCACCTTTGACGCTCAGAGGCCAGAAAATCGCGTACGAGAAGGCCGTGACTTACCTTGGGTGCCGGATTGACAGGATGCTGCAGATGACTGCGCACGTCGACTTCGTCATCCGTAAATCCAGATGTGCGCGGGTGATGCTCCGGCCAGTTCTGGCATTCAAGTTACCGATCAAAACGAAGATCAAGATTTACAAAATTTATATTAGACCGATAATCATGTACGCTGTTCCGGCCTGGTACGCACTTCTGAGTGATCCTCTGAAGCGGCAACTGCAGGCGTAGCTGAACCAAGCACTACGAACCATCGTCGGAGCAGGTCGCTATCTCCAGAATTACGTCAAGCGGCCAATCTGAGCGTCGAAACCATCCAAGAATTTGTGGTCCAGCTGGCGCGTGACCTGTTCAACCGCGCAGCCACACCTAAACAACTTGGCGCCACTACATACTCGCCCTCCGGACGGGCGACCTTATCCAAGAGGATTCCTCTCTACATATAGTAAAATCGACAATTTTTGTTCACAGTTCACAGTTGAGTAAAATCCACAATGCGGCAGACAGGCCAACTTCGAGTTTAATAGATAACCTTCTTTTTTATACATTTAACTGATTACGGGATATTTTAACCAACCAATGAAAAATAACCTTTCAACCCATTAACGCCTAACGAGGTTCTCAGGACCGGCTTATAGAAGTGGGCCGTGAGGACAAACAGGGCAATGGGGCATACCCCGAATCTATCCAGGAATTTGTGGCCCGTACTGCGAGACGTTTGTTGGAACACGCATATAACGGGCCACACCCACACCTACAAAATTTAACACCCCTACACGCGCGCCCACCTAATGGGCGGCCACTCCCACGTGAACTTCTACGCTCACCGCCCAGCGAGGGAGCTGCCGGGTACGAGTGAGTTTTCCCGACACCTGGCATGATGGCGTGTAGTGCGCAATACCCCGACTAACAAGCTGCGTAGCAGCACCTAATACCGGGAACCGTGTCTCACGATGACGTCAAGGTAGAGAGGGATGCCTCGGTACCCGCAGGCCCTCTTGGCCTCAGAAGGGGGACGAAAAGGAGAAGAACCACTCGCAATTTGTTCGACTTTCGGTTCGTTCTATCTTCAACCTTTCCGGTTCGACTACTCAAGGAACAGTTATCACATTTCTCAAGAAATTTCAAGAAAATCGCTGTTTATTCCCAGTGTCGACCCCAAAAGTTAGGGAAAGTGAAGTTAATATACAGTCCACATATTTGATGTCTAGACCGGAAGTAAACGTGGACACGTAATCTCAGGCATCAACCACCCTTTAAGATTAGGCGTGTGTGTTTCTGAAGTTGGCCTTATCGAAGCATTTGCCCACTGCGTTGCTTCGAACCCAACGTAGTGTGGCTTAGATTGACGAGTTAGGAACTGGAGGACTCGTCGGATTGCCACAGTGACAGCCAGCGTTAAATGTTTTAGCTAATGGTCCTTCGGAGTGAAGGGTCATCGATTCAGAAACGCCCATGATTCACATTAATGGTCCTTCGTAGCCGGATTGAAAACCAGCCATAAAGAACCAGCGTTCAAGAAGAAAATAAGATTGTATAACAAAGGTCATTTTCCAGCTATAAGAAGCGGCTGTGAAAAGATATCCATCTTGAACTCCGTGTCAAGAGGAAGACGCCTGAACGTCATTTCATTGTTGGACGTTTCGGAAGAAGACGCCCGAGCACCATATTCCTTCTGGTATTTCGGAAGAAAACGCCCGAGCTCCATTCATTGTGGTGCTTCGGGTGAAGAAGGACGCCTGTGCGCTATTTCTATTTTTAGCGTTTCAGAAGAGGCCCGAACGTCGTTATCCCTTGTGGCGATACTCGCGAAGCTTAAATAAGGAAGGCCCGACACTGTTTTAAGCGTGGATGGTCGGAGCAGAGTCCCAGGCCAACATAAAGGGTGTGTTGGAACAACGCTGGGGAACGTATTGGAATCGCTGCTGCCGGGTGAAGGAAGAACCAGGATTGCTGTCGGGAGATAGAAGAAGCAGGGTTGCTGCCGGGAGTGCTCTGTGAATGCACTCATTGCTGCCTGGAGTACAAGATGTATGGTTGCGGCCGGAAGAAAGAGCGCCTAGGCAAAGCGTCACCAGTGATGAACACCAGAATACCAAGCACCAACACCTTACGGTGTCAAAGTCGGAGCTTGGGCCTAACACCTTACGAGGTGGTGCGACTAACGAGCGAGTCTGCCTCAGAACAGCTCGGCTGCGCCGTTACGTCGTGCGTGTAGCAGGGCCTGTGAGTAGGCACGCCGAGGGGTCAGACTTTCTTCCCGTACCCGCAACCTGTGAAGCGTACGTTTACTGACGGGCAGTACCTACCTTTTCTTTCCTGCACGAACTCCACCCTTGGGCAGTTCACCACGGTTGGCTCCGTTCCAAGATTGTTAGGGAACGTTTGGGTGTGTTAGGATATTGTGATAGGGAGGTAGAATTTAGGACACGCTAACGGTTTCCTCGTGCGCTATGAAGAAGGCACGGGAACAATGTGATAGGGTCGAGGGCATCAGGACTAGAGTAGGGGTGTCAAGAAAGGCCAAAGAAGCACAATCATCGGAAGCGACCACAGACACAACGTCGAGTGGGGCTACCACAGAAACATCCGCTAATGCATGGGATACAAGTACGTCTGCAACAGCTGCGAGCAGCAGAAGGAAATGAGTGGTACGCGATCTAACGCCACGCAGAAGTGCATCGTGACAAGAGGTGAAGTGATAGCCGAAGGTGACGGTCAATAAGGGATCAAGGAAGCGGTATCAAAGAAGACAACTGCGCCTGGGAAGACATAAGGGAATGGATCGAATAACGGCAGTAGGTCATCACGATCGGCCCGACTGAGAGCAGAAATAGAAGCACGAATTATATTCGAACGCTCAGAGTTCGAACGAGCTGAAGCGGCAGCAGCGCTAGCCAAGTCACAGTTTGAGCTAGCACACCTCAATCGGAAAGAGGAAGTCGACTCGAGCGAGGATGATGAGGAGCACAGTGCTCAAATGGAACCATTCGTAAGGAGTTGGGTTCAACACATGATTATGAGTGCGCCAGTTGGCGAAGGGCAGCCAGACGTGACTGATGAGGAAGTATCTAAAAAATCACGCCGCTTAGAAGCGGGGATCGGGCACGACTCAATGGCAAAATCACACGGACAAACCTTCCATGCCTCATATATTCCATGAACTTCCATTCTTCGATGGAGATGCAAGTGAATGGATTGTATTCAAGACGGTGTTCGAAGACACGCGTGAATACTTTTCAGGCGTGCAAAACGTGGCACGCCTTAGGAAGGCCTTAAGAGGAGCCGCCAAAGAAGCGGTAAGTAAGGTCATTATTAGTTACGGTACGCGAACCCGATGAAATAATAAGTGCATTGGAAAGGAGATTTGGTAGAGTTGAGATGCTCATTCTATCCAAAATTGAAAATGTAAAGAAAATGCCAAAGTTAACGTAGGATGGCAGAAACATTGGCACCTTTGCTAGCACAGTTGTGAATATGATTGCATCAATACGTGCGTTAAAATAACCACAATATTTAAACTAACCGGAGTTAGTGAGTCGTATAGTGGATAAGCTTGGCATTGTGATTAAATTCAAGTGGCTCGAATATCGAACACAGTTTTCTACGGAGCTAGAGCTACAAATAATGGCTATTTTTTTAAATTCATTAAGTAAACAGTTCGGTGCATCGTTCAGTAGGGAAAATAATTTCGAAAAAAGGATGCGTTCCGAAATTAAAGCCCGAACCGTACACG
>DWHP01001470.1:0-16063 GCA_018247895.1 Parnassius honrathi
CCCAATGTTATAGTTAGTCCGGCTACCTTCAGTTTTTTAAATATTAATTCTTGGTCCGATTTACGCAAAACGAGCTTTTAGTATCATGAAGTCTTGCAGTGGTATGCTTGGGTTTAGATTTAATTTTATTAATTATAGGGTCCATCTTCCATCCATCTTCTCTATTGAAATTTGGATGTTTTTAATTTCAATAGCCTCGCGTATCATCCTTGGTAGGTATCCGTGTTCTTTTGCAAGGATATGTGGTTTATCAAATCTAATGTAATGGTGGGGACCATTGGTCTGTTAAAAAGCGTTCAATGCAAAGACCAGATGTAGCTTGTGGATGCCGATAGATGCTAGTAAACCATCTTGTATGCCACCCAGACTACTTAATAGATTAACAATGTCGATGACGAACAATAAATTCACTAGCATTACTAAAAAGTTTTTAATTCAGCAGTATAATTTTTGTAACGGAAACAATCTAAAACTAAAGGAAAATCCTTAAAATCTTAAATTGCTCGTCAAAAAACTCATTAAGCAAAGTTAAATTTGTGTTTGGTTGTAAAGAATTTTTCATTAAAATGTTTCAAGCCCTACTTACTCGCTGTGTGCACTTTACAAAATAATAAAAAGTGTAACCCGCTTTGATATATAGTATTTCATGTAGAATTAGACATGCGTAGTATCCTCTTAGTAGTCTGTGAATTAGACTAATGCTTATTTGCGTTAAGATTACAACAATGTAACGTCAGTATTTATTTACGCAGATCTCTTCAAAGCCTGATTAGCACACGGAATACGTCTAATTAAAGAAGTTTTCTCGCATTTTATATTGCAAGTCGTTAGTAGTCTATGTGTTTTCTCTCTCTTTTTCTTTACAAGCCCGTAAGAATCCAATGCTGAGGATAGACCTATTACCGTAGCAAGTATTTGCCATAATCGATAGCAACTTCAGTTATATCCCACCTTTTATCACAGCTTCATTCCGTCACCTGTCATCGGCACACAACGCGGTATACAGTCGTCTATTTATAGACATTTCTTAGAGAGTAATATAGGTACTTGTCTCTTACGGCACCGCCGTGATTAAAAGAGGTGACCGATTCTCCTACGCCATAACAGCAGGTCAGGAATACATATTTATTTATGGAGCAAAAGATATTTATTTTTCATAGGCACGCTTGCGAAGCGTAATGATTACGGTAAATCCTTTCCACAATGGGACATGCCTGTGGCCAGCAGGGATCAGCTATGATTTGATGGCGATGAAGAATAAGATGCTATTATTTTCAACATGACATACTTTAATGTACACACTGTGGACAAATTGTACATACATTGTATAATACATAGACGGTATTTTTATATCGTTAAGGATGATCCAACTCAATCGTCTTTAGAATTTACTATGTTTCCTTAACGCTTCAAGGTTTATGGATGCCCATAGAATTCCTATACACACAGCGGAGCCTTAAATAGTTTATTTATATCTCTCGTACCCATTCTTAATACTTTGAGAATCGTGCGTGCTCTTTAGTATAAGTAATTCTTTAATTGCTTTTGTTATAACAAAATAGTTGAGCATGAGTCTTTTTTGACTAAATTTCATCAAACATCATTCATTTAGTCAAAACGTATGCTTGGCGTACTAATCAGAGCGGGATAGTATTTCAAGTCGGCACACCACTTGCAACTTTAGAGGGCGCAAGTTCGGCCTCACATGGAATTCTGTTCCCATCTCTGGGCCGGGGCACCCCAGTGCCAGCTCCTTCCACTTGACCGCGTCCAGCGCAGAGCGGTCCGAATCATTGACAACCAAGTTCCTTCTGATTAGCTTGATTCACTGGCGCTGCGAAGGGATGTTTCATCCCTTTGCATTTTCTATCGCACCTACCACGAATTGTTCGGATTAATTCCAGCCGCCAAATTTCACAACCGCACATTGCGTCTTAGCTCACGATACCATCCACACCATCTGGATGCTTGGCGGTCCACCACTGTGCGTTTTGCTAGAAGTTTCCTTCCTCATACAACTTCTCTGTGGAATTGTTTACCACTGGCGATACTTTCGGACCGATAAGACTTAGGGACCTTTAAGAAAAGAGTTTACTCCTTTCTAAAAGTCCGGCAACACACTTGCAATTACCCTGGTGTTGCGGTTGTTCATGGGCGGCGGTAGTCACTTACTATCAGGTGAGCCGCATGCTCGTTTGCCCTCTCTTCTATAAAAAAACACGGTGTAGTCTTAATTACGACATTTTGACTCATTCATTTCTTTGATTATAAACTCTCCATTTACCAAACTCCATTACAAACTCTCTAATTTTCCAGCCTTAGTTCAAATTCATTTTATCGATAGTCTTGGGTTTAAAATTTGGTTTACAAAGAGTCCTTATCACGGAAGAAGTTCTTTTGTCGTGGCACCACGGTCTTCCCAAAATTGACAGTTGCTTAGGGATTGACACCCTATATTTTACTTTAGTTTGCAATATTTTCACTTTACTTCTTTATTGAATCAAACTTTAGTTTACACCTAAGACTTATTATCAGCCAATTTTTAAAATAGGACTGGTACCATCTTATTACAAATAGTGGTTTAATAACATAAGATCATCAATTAATAAATAAGCGACAACACAAACAACGTTTCACAATTTAACGTTTATTTAAACTCTTACAGTACACAAGGAGCTTAAGTGTCGGGAGGGGAGAAATGCAATAATTAACAAAGTTCATTAGGTCGTTAGACGTCAGACTCTATTATATACAGTTCTAATTATTATCAAACCATAACTTTATAAGGTCATTATACATTTTATTTAAAGTAGTTGAACATATGCTTCCACCAAGTAATACCAAGAAGCATGGTCCTGAGCTCTCCACATCCATCACCGTTCGGCATCTCTTTTCAGGTCGTCACTCCATCTATTGGGGGTCGATTTTTTCCCTAACGGTTGCGGAACTTGTCCGCACATAAAAAATCATGTGATGTTGATGTAAGAAAATATATCACTCCATTTCGTCCCATAAGAAGCGACTATGGGAAAGGCTGGACAATCTCATATTCTTGAATGGCAAGCGTCACACTATTTCGAATATGCCAGAAGTAAAATATTCAATACGAAACAGGATGCAGCATCAAAGGTGTGAGCAGTGAACTGTAGTAGACTGGTAAAGAAGGAAAGACGTGAAGATAAGTCAAGCCGATGAAAGTAATATATGACGCATGCCTGCACACTGATGGCATGCCTTTGATGAAATCTATGCGGCTTATTTAAATTATTATCACATTTTCTCAAGGTGTTTTCTGCGTATCCAAACACAAGGTAGCTAAGCACTTAACATTGTAACTAACAATTTCAACATGAACGCGGAATTCCAGCTCAAGTTTCGGTTATAAATACCGTATAAATTGTTCATGGCCCCAAATTGTCTTACTATGTATGTATATAGTAAATTTCTGAAGAATCCAGAGCAAAAAAGTATTAAGTACTATAATTCTGCCACCACACGTCGTACCATTCTTATTTTTAAAACTATAATAAATACGTTCAAAATAACCTTTTTGCATTAACTTAACCTAATTGAAATGAACGTTAATGGTTGGTTAAGCAAGCGAGCCTTCTGTATTTCGTAATTTACGCCGACATACATTGAATTTCCTATTTCAATTTTATTGAGCTCGGAGTTTATTTTCTAGAATTTACTGCATTTCTCGTAAATTGTATTAAGGTGTCAGGATAACACTGAGTTCCCATTGTTCGTTGTAGCATTATTTACTGTACATTTAGCCAGTTTCAACTAAGCCGTGTTGCTTAATAAACACCTCTGATGTCACTTAGTTAACCTCATTTACATTATTACTTCTGTTTCAATGATCTAAAACTAAAGTTAGTTTTAGATTTTCTTTCGATTTGATTTGACGTCAAAATTCAATGATATATTAGTTAGTAAGGTTTTTATTAAAGCACTTTTCTTACCTTGAATATCATGGAGATTTAAATTCAATTTACACACACGGGAGTCTTATTTTTAAGTTGTTTTGCAGATCCATTAAAAAACGATGACAATACAATAAAAAATCAAAACCAAGTATTCTTGCTTAGATCGTCTCTGTTGTTGTGTGTTATTTCAGTTTTTATTTTCTATTTTTTAATGCCTGCCGGTGAAAATTCAAACAGCACTTATCATATACACTGCATACGGCATATGACTCCTTTTATGCAAATAAGGATAACAAACGATAACGCAGTCCATCTAATAGTAAGTGGTTGCTGTCAGCCATAGAACCTTTATTCTCGTTAGCGAATCAAAATGCAGATGTGACCTTTAAGTTTATTGATACATATTATGTATGTTTAACGATAATTCTATACCACTTTGCCCCATTTCAGGGATTCTTTTTTGTTAGAAAGGGTAAAAATACATAAATTTGACCAAGATCTGATGATGTGATCCATAAGAAAATCATTGGTCTTCCATTTGCAATGTAATTTACACAACGTTTCAGGACCTCAGCCATTACCGATTTCAATGATTATATTCCCTTTAGTTCTTCGAAATATGTTTTTACTTTTAAAAGTTTCATTATGTACCATACTTTTGTATACACAAACACTCACATAATATAACACGTGTGTTTATTTTTATAATTTACTCGTGAATGTAACGCTTATGTGATAAGGTCAGAGATGGGTCGGAATGCATTGCCATTAAAACGGGACAGCCTCAACACACGTTAATGATTCTATAGTTCTGTTATAGCCAGGAACTCTCATCACCACGCCAAGCAGTTGTTAGTCCCAATATTTTAACTACTATTACCTAAAGTATTATCATCCTACTTGTTTGTAGGTAATGATCGAAATACGATAAACAGAATTCTCACTTAACCAATACGCTGACCGCTCAGTCTTTACTTTATCTGTTACATATTCCACATATACACTGGACCAAAAAGATATTTTGTTCAGTTGAGTGCATAATAAAATCAGAATTGATTTGAAACGAATAAACGCAAGGAAATATTTGCAAGAGTTAAAAGATAAGACTAGCGATAAATTTGAAGGAAACCATTACACTTTAAGCACCCGCAATCGTAAACTGAGTATATTGAATCAAGTTTTGTTAGTAACGCTTTGTTTCCGTTTCGTTCAGTTGCGTTAATTTCAGCCGAATTTTAAAAAGATAGTACCTATCTTTTTCTCTGATCATCACTGTATTTTAATGTATGTAAAGATGCAGGGTCACGGTTTAGTCGCAGGGTGCACTCGCCCCGTTATTTTGTCCAGTATTTGAATGCATATCGTCCGCGGCAGTTAACTTTGCAGATGTGCCTTCTACGCTATTAACATTATCTCAAAACCAAATAATTAGCATTCCGAAATTAATTGTAAACAAAATAATGAGTCTTTTCATATAGATGAAAGTTTCTTTAAAGATATTGAACCCGTTGCTCAAAGATTGTAAATGGCAGTCTGTCAATTTTCTTCTCATTTCAATCTCACTTACTTTAAAGAGCTGAAAAAGATTTCTTTATGTCATTGAGATAACCCTTATTTTAAATACTTGTGAAAATCTTAATCAATGTTGAAGGCAGTTATACCAAAGACGTTTTAATTTTCTATAATCAAAGAGAAAGCCGTGGGCGTTGTTGTAAAGAAATGAGAAAATTTGCTTCGCCTCCCCAATAAATATTTTCGGGGATTAGGGAAATTTCATGATGAGATACCCCTGTTTTACATATGACGATGTATTCGCTTAACACAAAGTATAAACGGCTGAGTTATTTAAAGTACTCTATCCCATGTCAAAATCAGAGAGTTAAAGTTTATTTATGTTATTATAATTGATTTCGTTGATATCGCTAAGCTATTGAATTTTATGTGTACACTTTAATACGCTTCTGATAATGTTATTTGTCATTGTATGTTTTATTTTCTTCTTTCTCTAAGTGTAAGTGCAAATGCAGATGCGTACACCCCACACCACCTTTCCTATATATGAACAAGTTACATGTGATTTGACAAAAATTAAGATGACGTAATGAAGTTTTATTGAGCATATTATTTTTATTATTAATTTATGTCCTCAATTTCGCAAGAAAGTAATAATAATAAATCATTGAAACGCAACAAAGAATATCGCGAGACATTGCTTGAATTTTATGTCTGTCCTATCCGGGTTATAAAATGGCGCCACGCGTTGATATAAAAGTACATTCATCCTAGTTTATATCAAGAGTAACAGTTCAATGTCCGAATCAATACTAAAGTTAGAGATTTGCATTTAGAAAAAGGTTTAACGTAACCCATTTGATGATTTTATTTTGTACCTACTTTTTTTATTATGTCCTAGCGGACTACAAAACTTTCAGATATTGAAAACATTTTACGAATCCAATTAGATAGGTTAAAAAATACTATGCTTTCTTAAAGGTATAGAGATTTCAGATCAAAATAATAGGTTATTTAAATTCTTCTCGTGTTCTTTTTTTAATAGGAAAGCTTATTTTTAAAAGAATAACTTAATATAAGCTTTCTATTTCATCAAGACAATTTACTTGAACGCAAAGCTGAGTTATGATGCCTACCAATCAAATAGCATCCATAAACACTCGCCCTATTTTTTAGATCTGGCCCACTATGACTTCTGTTTCTATCCTTCGGCTCTGATGGCCAATGTAGAAGCCTTTGAAAGAAAAGAGATCAAGACTTGATTATAAGGGTATTCAAGCCTTAAAAATAAAATTTAACTACATCGATCTGTTAGGAGACTATGTTGGAAAATAAATATAGTTTAATATAGTTATTATACACAGTCGTAATTGCTTTCGGTTCATCCTTAGTGTATATAATATCATATTAATTATTACCCACACGCAAAAACGCATCACTGAGAATTGGTTTCCTTTAACCACAAAGTATGTTAAATTCGCAGTATTTTTATTAAAAATCCCTATGCTGTGGTAATATATACGTAACTGTTAACCATTTCTAACATTAGCTTCAACACTTTCAGTTCTGGTTGCGTGGTATGAGTAAACTGAGGAAAATTCAAGATTTTTATGGCCTCCAAAAAGCATAATAATTTTTTGTACGTATTACGAAACAGATACGTAATCAATCGTAATTCTAGCGTAACTATTTCATCAAAATCCTACTATGGAGTAGATCCATATTCAGCATTATGGTAATTGTATTCGTTTATTTGACAGCTCGGTAAGAGAGTAGGTAAGTAGCAACAATTTGGCTGCGACGCATCGGCGGGAAATTGGACAGATAAGCGTTTTTTTTAAATATAGAATAAGGTAACAAAAGAGCACTCATTCCATTTAATGGTAAGTGGATGCCATAGGAATCTACATTTAACCTCAATTACGAATCAAAATGCGGATGCGATGACACCCGTGAGGACTAAGATGTAATGCTTCGTTTCCCGTGGAAAAAAGTCTCCAGTTCTCGACCCTCACCATACGAAACACAGCAGCATTAAGCTGCTATTTTACGCTGGTTTTCTGTGAGAGCATGGTCGTACCTCGGTCGAGCCGAACCATTTGTGTAACAACCATAGTATATCTGCAGCGTGGCTCGACGTAAAAAATTCCACAGCAAACACTTATTTCCGGGTGTTAGTTGTTTGTCCATATGCAATTTATGTAAAATGTAAAATTCCTTCACAATACGGTAGAGATACCAAGTGTAAGTAATAGTTTTTTTTTGTAAAATAGTAAAGGCGTACGATTTCTATTTAAACGTATGCGGTGAAATTGGTTCAACGCAGACGTCCAGCTACAATTGCTTTAAATGAAAGAACGACTCAGCAATAAAGTATCAATTAATACTCATTTACAGAACCGAAAAGCTTAAGTTTTAAGAAATCACTGTGAACATTTTAAAAGTAAAGATATACCTAGAATTTTTAAATATTATGTGCAAAATTAAGATAAGGTATTATTTAATTTGAAATCCAATCAATGCTATTTTTTATTCGCTATTGATAATATTTGTTTTCTTTGTGGCGAAATTTTGACGTAGATATATATTACATACATATACATACGTATATTACAACGGCGTCATTGCAAAATATAAAATACCTAAAAGTTTGAGAAGAATGTGAACAATAAGGACCTCAACCTCAATGATATTAATAATTAAAACTAGTTAACCTTTCCAATAGGAGCTGCAGTAGGAGGTTTATGTCCCACTGTTGATGTTATGTTACAATTAAGAGTTCCAGTGGTACCTTATCGAACAGTATTCGTTTGCATCCTATCAAATTTTGAAGAATGAAGGGCGACACAAGTGCCTGAGCTACCACAGCTTCCATTAAAATGTAAGATGAAATCAAACCGAAAATAATTAATTACGTACAGATTTATATGAAATTTCGCTTCGTTGTCCATCCATGATTTAATGTTCTTAAACATCGGGATAGTGATCGAATCACGTGTATCCGTTGCATCAATAGCAGCTATCTTATAAAATGCAATCCGCAAGCATCTGTACGTAAAACAAGGAGCTCGTTTGCATATGAAAATAACACACATTAAATATATACACGGAAAACGAAGTAAATTTCCTTTTCTTTTTCCCTTTTCGTTTTCAGAAACATTTCTGTTATTGCACGAGCTTGTTATAACAGTGTGAAATAGAGAGTAACTCTTAAATATATATTTTCGTAAAAATATTTTATTTATTTTACTATTTTACACACAAACACAGACACACACACACACACACACACACACACACACACACACACACATATCGCTCACCTGCATAAACGCGGACGCATACTCACGCACGCTGTCGGGCGCGCACACCTTTTAAAAATTATTGGACTCATTAAACAACTTCTAAAATTGAAATGAATATACATTTGTTTCGAGTCGGTATTATTTACATGAAAATTACGTGTGACGATGCAAATGTATAACTCCGGCGGGAAACGTAGAAATGGGGGCAATAAAGACTAAGCACCAACGCAGTCATGTTTGTATAACAACTAAATTATAAACTTCATGTTAATAGGAGATTGCTTTCAGTACTTTATTGTACTGAACTTATAACGTTTATAATTCAAAGGCACCTACAACAGCAACAGCTGTAAGATATCTCTGTTTTCAAGTCCACTGAGATTAATATAATGAAACACTATTTTATTTTAACTTTTTTGTTAGCATGAAAGTTTATATATTTTGTTAATTAAAACCAGTAGTAAGAGAAATACACATATTTGTAAAGGATATTCGTGTAGTGGTGGCAGTGGTGATGTAAGAGAATCCAACAGAAAGAGCCGTGGCAACAGAAGAAATGATACAGAAGAGTCGCGAAATGTTTCTGATAACAACACAAAATAATAAGCGGTTGCCCACCCGCTTGCCAATTGTAGCAAATATATCTCGAATTAAGAAATTCGAGAATCGAGATTCGAATTATGAAATTAATGAATAAATGTAATGAGAACCGTTTATTATTACGCCAGTAAAGTTTTTTTCGGTTTCGTCGTTTTTTTTTGATAAAATAGGGTGACAAATGAGCACACAGTCCACGTGATGGTAAGCGGATGCTGTGGCCCCTAGACATCTATATTTATCCTCAAATAAGAAACAAAACGTAGATGCGTTGTCACCCTGAGGATTAAGATGAAATGCCTCGATGCCAGAAAAAAAAGGGTGTCCGGATCTCTACACTCACCATACGAAACGCAGCAGTATTAAGCTGCTATTTTACGCCGATAGTCTGTAAGAGCGTGGTCCTTCCCCGGTCAAGCCGATCCATTCGTGCTACAACCATAATATAGCTGCAGTGTGGCTCTACCATGTTTAAAAACTTACTTCTTATTTACTTAAATAGGTCGTCCACTACGTCTAGCAATTATTGAGTGCAGCTCGTCCATTCGTTCGGTCCTCTATTTTTATTTTCAGTTAAATTAAAAAGTTACTATGTGATGGCGGTTTAATAAATCCATCACTCCGGTACGGTTCGTAAGTATAAAGGTCATAAGAGCCTAGAGAGCAAAAGTCTGAAATCCATATATCATTTCATATAATGTCTCGCAGACAGAATTTTCGGTCACGGCGACCAGTCTCAACGAAGACTAGGTCTATCTGCATAGGACAGGATGACAGTCTACAAGCGTCTGCCCAAACACCAGCACTGTCTATCCTCTTACCTTCACATTTCCATAGAAAGGCAATGCGTCACAACTGGAGGGAGATTAGACACCGGTCTAACAGGTTTACGTGGCATTTGAGGCATTCCAGGTTTCTACTGAGAATTTCTTGACAGAATTACTCGAGACTGAAACCTCATGATCACCAGCGTCAGTTACGACCACTACACCAGCAAGAAGTCCCTTAATAGATGGTGGATGTCAGTCATTTTGTATAAGTTAGAAGTAGAATAGACGGACTGATGATAGTAGCAGAGTCTGAAAGCAGCGTCAAAAATTCGAGTAATCTGGTGTTACAACGCCAACCCGAATAAACGTGGCAATTTTGGCAAATTGTTTCTACAACGACACTAATCCAAAGGAATTTCTCGCTTTTCTTGGAAACACTTAGACACGGAACAATATTTTGTAAGTAAGCCATATAAAATACTTATAGCTTATGTGATTGCGTTTTTTCAAAACCGAATCTAAATGCACAGCTATTACGCTTTAGCACAATATTCCATTTAAAATTCAATGCTCAAGTGTAAAAACGATTGAAATTTTATAAAAGTTAATTGCATAAAACAACTTTCACAGCAACTATAACTTTCAACTCTTTTCCAGCTCTCGCAAGTTCAAAATGAAAACTAATAACAAACATTTCTCCAGTCCAATCTTGAATAAAGAACTTTCCACTACAATGTAATATTGAAATTTGAGGAAATATTCGGAGATAAAAGAATTTAATATTAGCCATTTAACAAAAAGTTTTATATATAAGTGAGCAAACTGCCTTTGATCTCCGAAATTTTGTGAGCTGATTTATTAAGTGCTCAACGGTGAAGAAAAACATACTTTTTATTTAAAATTTAAAAAATAATAACGTAGTAAATAAAGTCTGTAAACACAGGAGCAACGCGGATTCTTCCGTGCTCTAAATTCGTTTCAGGGATGTGACGGTTGCCACTTTAAAACTTGGTTAGTTTTTATTATATTGGACTATATTATACGACTAAGATCCAGGTATATCGTGAACACAAAACCAAGTTAACGACCGCATCACTCAGTGGTCAGGTATTTCTAACAATAACCATTATAAACTTATCCTGATATTGAAGGCAACGAACAAAACTTTAATAACTAAGATAAACGGTGTTTATTGAAAACCGATATAGGAGCAATAAACTCTTCCCTTAGCTATATCAAGGCATTATACCATAATATGACCATTACTTCCAAGACATAAAGTGTGATTTCGCTTTGCCGAAACTTTTAAGAGAAACAACGCGTTATTGTGTTTGCGATATAACTAGAAGTCGTTTACTTTTTTCAAGGTTCAGTTAAAGATTAATATTTTTTAAACTTAATAAATGGTATAGATTTTATTACCTTATTCAGACAAACGTTTTGCTAGTGAATTATACAAAAATAAATAATACTGACTCCAGAGAGATACCAACGAGGACTTTCCGAATAACGTTTGAAGATACGCGGAAAACACATGAAGCAATTTCAAGAAGGCACTAAATCGTCGGTCTTAGTAGTAATGCGATTAAATAGGGGATCACAAAGCACAGACTCTAAACCTAAGCCTTATCATTGGCACCTTTTTGCACATATTTAGTATGAGACCCATTAGGAAGACTGTCTTAAATAAATTAATCCAGAATAAAAATTTTATACGTGGTAGAACCACGCTGCAGCTATATTATGGTTGTATATGGGTTGTGTATGTTATATATATATGGGTTGGCTCGACCAGGGAAGGACCACGTTCTCAAAGAATACCAGCGTCAAATAGCATTTTAGTACT
Organism: Parnassius honrathi; assembly: GCA_018247895.1. Taxonomy (NCBI): domain Eukaryota; kingdom Metazoa; phylum Arthropoda; class Insecta; order Lepidoptera; family Papilionidae; genus Parnassius; species Parnassius honrathi. The sequence goes on from DWHP01001470.1 coordinate 11,960, forward strand.
CCTGTGTATCGTATGGTGAGTCTAGAGATCCGGAGACCCTTTTTTACTGGAAACGAGGCATTCCATCTTAGTCCTCAGAGATGACAACGCATCTACGTTTTGATTCTTAATCGAGGATAAATGTAGATGTCTATGGGCCACAGCATTCACTGACCATCAGGTGAACTGTGTGCTCGTTTGTCACCCTTATTCCATAAAAAAATATTTACTAGCTACTAATAAATATCAATATACTATACTATTCTTCTGTTAACCCACTATGTACTATCAGGCGGAAAAATTGCTTAGTTAGGTTTTCTTCTTCATCATCAGCTGGTAAAGGTTAATTGCTTAACATGGGTGGATGAGGAGGATTTGCCTTAACAGTCATATTTGTCAAACGGATGAAGATCGCAGTTCCTATTAGATACATCTAACACTTTTGACTATACTTCCCGTTGCTGGAGTGCTTATTTTACGTCTAGTGTAAGTGAAATAGTTATACCGCCATTCAACGAAATGCATATGATCTTTCCGGCATCCCATAGTCACCTCTTTAGTCTCGAAATAAGGTGATTACGCCACCTGTGCACGGGATATCAGTTGGTTAGCAATTTTTATAAGTACACATATATAACAACAACACAATATAGTAGCTAAGTGTGTAATCGTCCATAGGATGAGGTTATCTCCTTACAATGATCAAATTAAGCCCAGGAGGGTTTCATGTAATCTCAGGGTTGTATTAGTCCTATTGGCCAACTTTAATGAAGGTTTCCAAATGTTCTTGTTTGACTTTAAGTTTGTAGCTGAATTATATCCAGCACATTTGCGTATGTAATACGAATATCCAATAACACGGCAAGCGTTATCTTTATTATGATATCATGAACATCTTTTAAGTCCGTTTAATGTTTTTTTAAATATTTTCAAGAATATTGTATACTATAGGAAACTACACCATGTAGTAGCGGTGTAAGAATATCCCCTACTCTCCCATATAATCCCGTGGTGTCGTAAGAGGCGACAGAGGGGGAAAAATCGGCAGCAGCAGCATTTTCCTAATAACGACTAAAAAAAATTCAAACGGTTGCCGATATTTGCCGCTTGTCAAGCCTGACAGCTATAGCAAATATACCCCTATGACGCTATCTATAGGGGAGGCCTATATTCAGCAGTGAACTTTTAATAGGCGGTAGCGGTTAATAAATACCGCTTCGCCGTTACATCAGATATGATAAACCATAAATCATCGTAAGAGAACGCCGATTCCTACCACGAGCGATTTGCGAGACTACTAATATCAAAAAAAAATTACCTAATTCTCATAGACGAGATGCCTGGGCGCTACAATCTGCCTGTTAGAAACAGTTATACATATATAAACACTCACGTCTGCCGCCTGCCATAGAGAAGGGTAAGTAGAGTCTGCGGACTTCCATTTGGCACGATCCTGACACCTTTCTCATCTTCTTCACTTCCATATACCTACGTCGGTTAAGTGAAGGTACTCTTAATTTGACCTGTCTTCAAATACATATCCGATTTGACATATAGGCTTCCGTTAAAAATAAAATAAAATTAATAACACTTTCTTTTTGAAGTAGGTCAAAAAAGAAATTACGTTTGCTTTGTAGTGATTGCTGCATGTTAAAGTGATTCTGGTTGCACCGAAACAAACACACATCTGCATTCGTAATAGTTAGTTTATTAGCCGGCAATACCCATTCTTCTTCCTTCTCATTTCCGTTCCGTTCCTGCACGGGCATACCCGATAGAGGGCTAGACATGGGCGTCATTTTGTTAGCCCATTGAGAAGGCGCTACGCCAAAGTGAAAGGCTGGATCCACGCCCACGGCAGTCCAGAATCATCGAAGTACGCCGCCGCCGCTCGCTCAGTAGCAGCGGGATCTTGGCTGTGATAGCTTCAGTGGCAATCCAGCCACAGAAGAGCTCAAACTTTCATGGTGATCGCTTGCACAGTGCGATTTCGTTGTGCACTAGTGCAAAACAATTCGTCGTGACGTTCAGTCAACCCCAGTGCATTTGCTGTCACGCACCACCATAGTTGCAATGTAGTTCCACCGCCTCGAGGCCTCGGAGAGAGGCCGCTTGCCGACACTCCAGGTAAGCCCGTTACTATCTTGAGCTGTTTTCATTTGTTGTTCCTTTTTTCCACAGCAGCTAATGTTTCTACCGTGGCGGCTAATATGGTAAATTAGATTAAAGCAATTATATTGTCCAAAACCGCCATGTGCCACGTCTGCCATTTTGTTTTGGTTCATAACGAACCACGCAGCTAAATACAGTCCACTTTCGTTAATATCGCACCAGCAAAATTTCGGGGTCATTATTTCCGGAATCAAACCCGGGACCCTGTGGCCCAACCATATTGTGACCTTTTTTTTCCGGATTTTGAATTAGCAACCATTAGCTCAACCATTTAGTGTGATTTAAAAGAAATCCGGAGCGAAGGAATACACTAAACCAGTAACATAGTCGTCCTACCATTTTGTGGCCATTACATCCGGATTTGAACCCAGGAACCTACAGCTTTACCAGATTCTGATTAGAAAATCTTTCGTACGGTTGTCGTTAGAGGCAACTCGGGAAAGTGCCATAAAGGTTTTTTATAAGTAAGGGTTAAGAAGAGAAAAAAGTACTATCTCATGTTAATTGAATACTGTGACTCATAGACAGACAATTACTTACCTTTCGACAATACACACACATGACAATATCTTTGATTAGGAATCAATATAGGGATGTAATGTTACACCACTAAGGTCTAAGGTGAAATGTCTCATTACAAATAAAATGTATCCACTTCCCATAAAAAACACATAACATAATGCGTTTATTTTAAAATTGGAATTTGGTCAGGACGTAGTCCTTTTTCGATCATAACGACTCATACATGATGTAGACTTATTATAGATTCAGCGTGATTTTAGCAATATTAAATGAAAACAGCGTCAAATATTTTTACAATGGGGTAGGTCTATTCCCAACACTGGACTGACGAATAAAAAGTAAATAAACTTGCTATTGAATGATTTTAATAAAACGTTAGACGTATGTAAATTCTTACATGTTATAAAAATACATTGTATTTTTCAATCTCAAGACATTATGTATTTTACACTATACCTTACGTAGATACAATATAAAGACAATATCAATAACATGATCTTTTTATATTTTCCATTTAAAGTCTTTATAACTAAAAACATCCAATGCTATGTACTGACATCCTCGTATTTTTGTTTAGAGGCAGGGATTACTCGCAGTTTGTCGCACTATTTTTAATGCATCTTGGAAAACTTGAAGTAATGACCTTAGTCAGATATGTAAGTTAAAGCTAATGCGTTCTTTCATCTCGGGGTATGTAGTGAATTAGCACTTAAAAACTTTTAACTTAAACTTTAAATAGTAATTGAACATAAACATAACATTAGCCCTCACGCGTGGTACCCTGGAGGCTAATATTATGTTTATGTATACACCTCCAGGTGTAGGCAGACTTTCATTAGGTATGATCCCGTCGATGTAATTTTAAGTGCTTATCTCTAAGGCCATCGTAATGCTAGATTTACTCATAAGCTCTTGTAAAGCAACAATCTTATACGAGTCCTAAGTCTATAACCGGCCATGTTCTAAAGTTTACCGACAATACGGATCCGGATACGTAACTTCGGGATCGGAAAGCGTAGTAGAACCACGATGCAGGCAGCCCAGGCTCTCGCAAATTTACCAGCGTATAGCGCGTTTAGAGAACCGGAGACCCTTTCTACTGAAAACGAGGCTTTCGATCATTGTATCGTTTCATTACTTTTTCTTTAGAGATGAAAACGCATCAGCATTTTGATTCCTAATCTCGGATGAATATGGATGTCCATGATTTCTTTTAGAAATCATGTCTAAAACTAAACTAAATACGTGTATGTATTTAGTTTAATTTTAGACTTTTAAAATTCCTTTGGAATATGGATGACCATGATTTCTAAAAGAAATCATGGACATCCATATTCATCCTTTAGTCACCCTTATTGTATAAAAGTCATTGCGCTTTGACGGTTACTTTTGTTGTACTGGGGATATCCTAATTTTGAACTATTAATATAA
>DWHP01001471.1:0-16060 GCA_018247895.1 Parnassius honrathi
ATTCATACGAACCTGAAAGAAAACATCAGTCAGCAGTTTGGGTCTTCGAAGACGAGGTCAAACCAACGAAAGTGGTTCGCACTCGCAGCGTGTCAAAGAAAATGGTCGCTACGTTTGTTTCGAAAAAGGGACATGTTGCTACAATTCCTTTACAGGGACGCAGAACGTTACCGCTGAGTGGTATATCACGGTTTGTTTGCCAGAAATGATAGCCGAACTCCGAAAAAATAACCCGGAACGTCGCATCGTCTTATATCACGATAATGCGAGCTCCCTTACGGCTCGGAAGACAAACGATTTTTTGAAGCAGGAAAACGTTGAGCTGACGAGCCATCCACCGTACAGTCCTGACCTGAGCCCAAACGATTTCTTTACATTCCCTAGAATGAGAGATTTATTCGGTCGGAGAGGTCAACGGTATGAAGACCCCGAAGCAGCTGTGGAAGCGTACAAATCAGCCATTTTGTCAACATCAGTTTCAGACTGGAATTACTGTTTTAATGATTGGTTTGCACGAATGGAAAAGTGCATTAAGTTGAACGGAGTACTTCGGAATACTTCAAAAAACAATAAAGTACAATTTAGATATACCGTGCATGTGGTTTTTCTTATTTCCGATCATTTCAGTGTGCCCCTCGTAGCGGCGACAAGGTCACGCGTCTACGCGTTTTCTATTGTCTTATTAATACGATTTCTGTGGTCTGGACCATTACTTATTTCTTAGTATAGAGAGCAAGTCTACCATCATAGTCCTCGGGGGTAACAACGTATCTGTATCCTACTTTATTTGATAATATCTGCGGGCGTCCATGGGCTGCATTAGTCACTTACCATTAGGTGGAGTAGGCTGAAAGTTAATTTGTCACTTCAGTTTCTAACCCCCGGCGCAAATAGAGGTGTAATAAGTTTGACCGCTATGTGTGTCTGTCTATGGCACCGTAGCTCTTAAACGGGTGCACCGATTTTTAGGGGTGGTTCTTAGACATCTTTTACCAAATTTGGTTCAGCCGTTTTGATATCATCAGCTCGTTTTGTTTCGGGAGTTTTTAAATGTTCAATTAAAATTATATAAAAAAAAAATCGGCTCCCAGAAACTCGATTGCCTATAAAGACGAACGTACAAAGGTAGTTGAAGGACTTAGTTTTAAATTGCAGTATTCTTGTATATTTCATCATCATATCGTGAAATTGCGAAAGATAAGACTCAACAAAATTGTAATTGGACACGTTTTAAATTACACGGTTATCTGTAAAACATAAATACTAATTTGTAAAACATAAATAATTACAGTAGTAAACATAAATCGATGACCAAGACTGGCTTCAAAATTGTTATGTTCGCAGTACGGAGCGCAGGAGACTAGTGAAGCACTCAACGACTGTCAACGGATAGCTTTAATTGCAATAATTATTATCGAGCACGGACGCAGGCAGGCACACATAATACACACTATGTACTTAACAAAGTACTGTGTACTTAACAGAAATAAAACCGGCCAAGTTCGTGTCGGGCCACGCACGATGTAGGGCTTCCGTAGTCGCCCGTCAAAATATGTGAACTTGAAGAGCCTTCTTGATACTGAGCATATTAAGTAAGTTCGCGGTTTGACCGCTGTAACGGAAAAAACTTCCCAAATAAGACTGAAGGACTACTATTGCAAGCAGACATTGAATAAAACTATTATTTACGGATTTTATCGCGTTTAATTACCACTTTAACTTATTTTTTATTATCCCGACGTTTCGGGTGTCTATGAGATAGTCTATGACCATGGGTGCTGTAAAGCACCCGAAACGTCGGGACAATAAAAAATAAGTTAAAGTGGTAATTAAACGCGATAAAATCCGTAAATAATAGTTTTATTCAATGTGTAGTGTTCGTGTTAATTTAAAAAATTATTATGCAAGCAGACATTTTTGAAAGAACTATCCTACGACACCCCACGCAACCCCACAAAATTCAAGATTTTATTTCACAACTTTCTAGGCGTGATTAATATCCATAATTGTGCCGAATTACAGTTTTGTAGCATCTAGGATCTTTGAGTACAACTGCGGACGGACGGCGGGACGGACATGGGAAAACTCTAATAGACGCCACACACGGTCAGTTCAACTGATCAGTTCAAACTAAAACTGTTGATATTTTTTAAAATAGTAGATTTTCGATATATCGATCATTATAAATATATTAATATCGGACTTTTACATATAAGTTTATTTATGGATATATTGAAGATCCGATATTTTAAAAAATATCAACAGTTTAATTTGAACTGATCAGTTGGAATGATCAGTTTAAATGACCGTGTGCGGCCACCATTAGGTTCCTCATTGTTTGACTACGGAACCCTAATGAAGTTTGTGAATGCAAGTTGACTTGTTCATGATTTTAAACCACCCGGAATGCGTTTTAAAGAAATCACAGAAAGATGCCTGTTTTTATTAACTTTGCAATGACTCATATATAAGGTGCCATGAATGCCATCAGTTTCAATCTAGTAATCGAAAATTAATGTTTTGTACCTTTTCTTCTTTAACATTTATACCATCCGATGTATTTCTGCTTGGTGTAAACTATAAAAAGTAACGCTATTAGGACTTTTATATCTATTGTCTTTTATATACTAGCAGTGAAGTGACGACTTTTTATGTGGTAGAGCCACCATGCAACTACCTATATAACGGTTGTATTACGAATGGGTCAGCCCAATCCGGGAAGGACCACGCTCTTGCGTAAAATAGCAGCATAATGCTGCTGTGTTTTGTATGGTGAATGTAGAGAACCAGAGACCCCTTTTACTGGAAACGAGGCATTCTTAGTCCCCAGGGGTGACAACGAATCTGCATTTTGATTCTAATTGAGGATAGCCGAAGGTGTTTATGAGCCACAGCATCAGTTTGACTGTGTGTTAGTGTCCCCCTTCACAATATCACCCTTATTCTATAAAAAGAAACTATTTTATAGTCCTTTGTGCACACGTCCGCATGTTATCATTACGTAATATATAGGTACTAAGTTTAGATTTTGAACACTGTAATTTGACACAACGTCGTGTCATAGATAAAATAAATGATTCATTCATTTCACATATGCACATATCGATGAATGGTAAATAGAAAAATGTAAAATTCTATCGTATTAACTGTACACAAATGTGAATCGTGAGTAAACAACAAAAAGTTCAGTATGCCTTGTCTACTTTCATTCGTTTTTTCGCGCGCTCTCTTCGGCAGAAGTGGCAGATGATTCATTCATTACCGGAGTCAAATTTCTAGGTCAGTACACGTACATATCCGTATTTAATGACGAGGGATATAATATGACGATTGGGAAATAGAGAATTATCAACCGGGCCTTGTTTTCATGTTCGCCTTGCTGATGCATGTGGGGCAGTGGATGTATGCGAAAGAGTTTCCAGGAACCTGCCTATGTACGGCGAAAGTCGAACACCATGGGGAATTAGTCGCTCTGAATCTGATCATCAGAGCGAACTACATCAAGACCTGAATACCACACATTTGTGTGTTAGTTCAAATGTGTGCTCCGGTTTGGATTCCAACCAGTGTATTAGAAGTTGATATCTTGAAAATTTAGTAGTTTTCTCCTTTCACATTATTTCTTTAATTCTATAGATTAGAAACCAAATTTTTGGTATGTTTATATGATCTTGTATCGCGTAAGAGAAAAACACGATAACATGTGACGACAGATAAAAATGTAAAGTAGGTTCTAATTAGTTACATTTCACAAAATTTTTACAAGTAAGTTTATGAAGTTATTTTTAAAGCCTAGTAAATTATCATATTTAAGTTTACAAAAACCATTTTTATTATTGCATGACATAAATTGTTGAAAAAATGTTGTTTCGCGCTTACGACGGGCTTAGCCACGCCCCCAAAACTACGATTCATTTTCAAGATACCCCCGTAATATAGCGTCTTATCTTAATAGATACTCTAACGACTATTATTTGCGGTCGTTTCGACGAAATTGCATTAAAAAACAATAAACCGTGCATCAACTGAACAAAAACCACCACGTAGAAACTCACGTCAAAGATTCCCAGTAAAAAAAAATATCGTGTCCTAAATTATAAGATTTCGAGCTAGTCACCCTCATTCCGCCGGAAGTGCGTTCACTTTCGACTATAAGATTGATAACACGCTCACAAATAGATAACATCTTTATGCGTGGACTATCGACGCCTCCAGCTGGACTCGTAACTAGATTAAAGATTTCATATTTTATGGAAACTGCACACCGAGGAAGGAATTCAGCGATAACATAAGTTCTTAAGGCCGTCTCATCCGTAAGGCTGTAATACTTGAATAGCGCACTTTTAAATGTGCGAATGTCGTATGAAGGAAAAAGAATCGAATCAAATCATGCAACTGTTAGTTTTCCAAATTAAATAATTGAGTGATTTCCCTCAATCTTACGGGTCAACAGTCGGCAGCTGCTGAGCCCTTGATTGATAGTTGATAACATCCGATACCGATACCGATGCCCATATATCGGCGATACTCGAAGTTTACCGATAGATCGACATCGGCGATAATTTTATAGCTGATTCATACTTTTACTTGCTATACTTTTCATATTTCGCGCTTCAGTGTAATGTAAACGCGCGCGTTGTCTCGTCTATTTTCTTGCAACAGAAACTGTCTACAGTTTGAAACGGTTTTATTTAGTTTGTCCTATTATTTGTAATTTTTATGTTAATCTAAAAAATAACCTGACTTGTGTTTTATTTATTTTACCTCCATTTTTGAATTCAATAAGCGTATCGGTATCATCGATATTTTATAAGAACATCTGTATCGGAATTGTATCGGCAAAAAGGCGTATCGAGGCATTTATATTGATAACATCCCTGACTTCTTCGATTAATAATCCCTGACTAGGCCAAGTTTCCTCTGTTTGTACTACTTTTTATAGTAGTAAGAGCGACAAACGAGCCCAGAGATCACCGATGGGTAAGTGAATGGTATGGTCCACGGTAGACCATACCATTCACTTAAGATAAGAGTGTCAAACGTGCACACAGTCTACGAAGTGTAAGTGTTCATCTATACGTATCTATCCTCGATTACGAATTAAAATGCAGACGTGTTGTCACCCGTGAGGGTTAGGATGTAATGTCTTGTTTCCAGTAAAAAGGGTCGCCGATTCTCTACACAACAACGTTAATCTGCTATTTTATGCTGGTATTCTATGAGAGCGTGGTCCTTCTCCGGTTGAGCCACCCATTCGTGTTACAACTATACTACTAATATAGCTGCAGCATAGCTCCACTACCTATATATGGTATCACAGACAATAAAAATCAACTTTTTTTAGCTTAGTTACTTGTACGTTATTATTAACAAGATATGCAATAATAGCAGATTTTATTTCAAAGCGATCATTATAAGAGATATATACTAAAACAAACACGGCCGCAGGAAAGTGAATCGAAGGACGAAACCGCAGTGGACGCTTGAAGAATTTTAATACCATGGCGAGTTCTCTACGGACTATAAAAATGGCACGACATTAAAGTGGGAAAAACCTGCACAGATAACGTCCTCAGAAAATCTTTAAGCGGAATAATCGATTGTAAAATAATATTTTTATAACAAGAGGTGACAAGTACAGAAATGACAACAGCGCTGACAACAAACTAATACATATTTCAGCTAATGGTAAGTGGATGCTGTAGCCCATAGACATTTATAGCTATCCTCAATTAGGAATCAAAACGCAGATGCGTTGTCACCCCCGTGGGCTATGATGTAATGATTTTTATACGATTAAAATGTTAGATGACAGAGTGTACTGTGACTATCTGCAACACCTGTGAGAATGCATGTGCTCAGCAGCTAATTGACCGCTGGATATGTGTATTCTATAACATTAAGTAAAAATTAATAATTTTAATGCAAATATCTAATGTTAAGATATTAATAGGGTATTTAATTAAAATTTTAAAGTAATTAAATGCCTCGCTTATAGTAAAAACAGTGTCTTCAGTTTTCTACACTCACCATACGAAACACAACATTACCCTGCTGATTTATGTTGGTATTCTGTGAGGGCGTGGTCCTACCCCTGACGAGATGATCCATTCGTATTGCAAACATAATATTGCCGCGGCGGCGTGCCTTTACTACGTATAATTATAAAATCTTTTAAATAATAATATTAATTATTGACAAGGGTAGACCGATGATTAAAATTTAGAGAAATGGTCGTTACAACTTTAAAATGGAAAGTATAAAATACATATATATACAATAACTAATGTTCCTAAATGTGAAGACTAAATGAATTCAACGTAACTTATAGAGCCCCATATAATTAATGTGTAATAAATAAATAATAAGAATATAATATAAGCATGCAATAAAATACACGGAAAAGCAAGGCATTTCAAAATTTACAAATACAAGTCAAATGCAAGCAAGCAAATTCGCTAATACCAATACAAATAAAAAGTGTTATAATTCGAGTCGGTTTTCTCTAAACAGAAAAGTCGTTTACGTTTTGCAACCACGCGATCTCTATTGACTTGTTAAACTATGAATTTAAATTTAAGAGTGAAAAAACTCAAACAACACACATTGATCCCGAGCTGCTATAACCTTAGTGAGAACCTAGGTTATAAAAAAATAATGAAAAATAATGATTAATTAAACTACTGATAAAATTAGAAGTTTTGTACAACAGACTTCAATAAATCAATGTATTTGAAGTCAATTAAATACGCATTATTTAAGGATAACTAAAAAACTACTGGTGAGATCTTGATCAAATTTATATAGGAAGAAGAAACACCAGCTTCCTACTAAATTTCAGAATATTCCGACGTTTGGAAGTGGGTGAAAACTGGACTGTAACATTTTTGATCCTTGTTAGTCCAGTGGTCGTAAACTCAACTGCTGACCATGAGGTCCTGGGTTCGAACCACAAAAAATCAATTATTGAGTTTTTCTGTCAAGAAATTCTCAGTAGTTTCACTTAGTCAGGAAGTTAGTTTCATCAACGCCGTGCCTGGGAAAGCACATACTATCGTTGGTCCTGTCGTCCCATTGGTCTATTAGAATGAAGGAAAAGGGAGTGCACCTGCGCTTGCAGTTTGCTTGCTTGATTTGCTGTTATAATATTTATTACATGCATTCATACACAAACACATTCATACATAACACAGGTCAAGCTAATATAAGTGTGTTATTATTTATTAAGCAAAAAGTTTATAAAAACTTAATTTCGTAGACAATATTGTTTTCTTATTAGTATAAACAAATAGAAACTGGCTACACCAGGGTATCCACAGAATTCTGTTGTTAGTGAATTCATTACCGAGCAGTAACAAAGATCTATGGAGGATGCGATTTGCCTAAATATGACTTTTAAATGTATGCCTGTTTTTTATTTATGTTGCAGAACCCGACAGGCACTGCAAAAGACCCGGTTTTTTATAGAATAAGGGTGGCAAACGAGCATAAAATCCACCTGATGGTAAATGGATGCTGTGGCCGATAGACATTAATTACATATTACATTTATCCTTGATTAAGAATCGGAAAGCAGTTGTGTTGTCACCCCTGAGGACTAAGATGGAATGTCTTGTTTCCAGTAAAAAGGGTCTCCGGATCTCTACACCCACCATACGAAACACAACAGTATTAAGCTGCTATTTTACGCTGGTATTCTGTGAGAGCGCTGTCCTTCCCCGGTCGAGCCGACCCATTCGTGCTTCAATCATAATATACAATAGCTGCTGCGTCGCTCTACCACGTATAAAATTTGTTATTTATATAAGACCTTAATGAGTCAGAAGTTTGCATAAGCATCTATATCTGTCTGTCTTTCAGTTAGTTGTATCTGGTAATGTGATTGATTTATAACACTATAGCAATAGCACGGATAACATTTTCGTAAATGGCGTTGGGAGGAAGGGAGAAAAGGGCTAGAGGGGTCATGACCTTGGGCGGCAAATTTCACTAGGCGAAGTTTTGGGGAACCAAGTTACTTTGCTTTATAAATGATTAAAGTTAAAATCTAGAAAATAGGATTAAAATGTAACGAACATTGTAGAAATATAGGTAAATAAAAGAAATACGTTATATCGTTTTATTTCAAATAATGTGGATTATAGAAAATATTTACCATTTCTATATTTCTGGCCATAATGCAAAAATGAATAATAGGGTAAGCAGAAATCTACATTGCGAGATATAGATTTGTTAGGAAAGGTTGGTGACATCCATCATCGCATTAGTAATACTGATCCCCAATGCCCGGACAGTAGGGGTTTGGCGTTTTCGAATAGATATATAGATTTTCATTAAACGATCGTCAATTCTTCGATCTTTAGAAGTGTATCACGTTAATGTATGTACTTTAGGTGAATGTTGCAATTTACTAAACTTTTTCATCCTTTTCACATCCAGCTAGCAACGTCAAAGATATCTAGATATCTAGCGAGATATCTAGAGTGTGATCGACTATCTGCCTGCAAATTGCAAAGCATCCCGATTACGGCAATTCCTCCTGAGTGTGGTAAGGGCGCACTCCCAGCAGTGGAAACGGGATGACTCTGTTTCATTCTATTAACACTTTAATTTATTAGGACCTTTTTACTGGTTAGGAGATGTTCCATCTTAGTCCTCTAGGATGACATGGTAACTGCATTTTTATTCTTAATCGAGGATAGTTGTAGAAGTTTATTGGCCACACTTAGCATCTAGTGGACTGTGTGTTTGTTTGTCACTTTTATTCTATAAAAAAGACAATATGTTTAATATGTCCCTTTCGGTATTGGCTCGTAATTCAAGTCGAGATGACTGTATTTGTGTCAGGACTAACAACACACCTATTTTGTATGCGTAAAAAGTTACTTGTTTTAGGCTTTTAGGTCAAGTATGCAATATGAGAAGTCTTATGTACGTGTCTAGATATTTAAGCAAATTTTGAAATTTCAGGCTTTAACGATCGCGATTAAATCATTGCTTGTTATATCGATATTTTAAAACGATTTAAACCATTTCAAATATTGTATCGGAGATTACAACAGATCCTCAGTATTGTTATAGTCATTGCAATAGATTCCAGGTACACTTAATTAATTATTCCCATTTAGTGGTAGGCTAGTGGTCGAAATTCAACACAATTCATATTTTTTGATGTATGTATATTAAGTAAAATGTTTTTCAAGTTTATTGACACATTGGACATAGGTACACAATTTAAAAAATACATTTGAAATCACACAAAATTGACAACTTATTAAGTCAATACGAGGGGATTTCAATGTATTATCGGTAATTATTTATTCTGTGGTATTAGGGCGATTTGCTAATAATGTAGGTAATTAAAAAAATCATTAGCTAACGACAATACCTGAGGGTATAAATATGGAAATTTCATTTCTTTTTATGTAACCTATAGTCATAGACGACGCGAATGACTCACTCGACAATGTTGCAAAAAAAAATCGAACACCGTTCGGTGATTAAATTCCCTCACTAAACAAGGAAAAACTCAAAAAAAATTTCCATGAAGAAATGGTTGCCGCTTACCAAGACTTTGTTCCATCAATGTCAACCGTACAGAAGTAGTCAAATGAATTCAAAAGAGGCCGGGAAAGCATCGCAGATGACTTAGCCCACCTAAGCACAGCGGCTACAGAATTAAATGTGAAAATTATTGAAAAACTTGTTATAGAATATGCACGAGTAAGAATTAAAATGTTAGCAGAAACGACTAACTTATCCGTTGATACCATACACACCATTTGCATTACTATTTAAACCTCACAAAAGTCAGTGCAAGCTGGTGCGAACACTCACTGCGCTTCAAAAGAAGGCGCGGGTTGACTGTTGTAGGGAGTTTTTAGAGCTGTGTGGTGAGCACCCAACAAGTGTTTTCTATAGGAGAGTTACAGGAGATGAAACGGGGAATCACTACTATGATCCTAAGAGTAAACAGGAGTCTATGTAATGGCATAAAAAGGGATCAGAAGTTCAAAGTCAATTCATCGGCCGTAGTTTTGGGATTCCAAAGGAGTACTATTGATCGAGTACACAAAAAAGGGTGAAATCATCATCGCAAACAAATACGCAGCCTGTTTACGCCGTTTGAAAGAAACAATAAAAGAAAAGAGAAGAGGAAAGCTGATCAAGGTAGTGCTGCTTCTTCATGACAACGCACCGGTTCACACTGCGCGGCTCTCCAAGGCTGCGTATGAGATAATGAACTCAAGTCCGCTGTAAATAAACATTTTCAGGCCAAGACCTAGAATATTTTTTAAAAGGAATAGAAAGGCTTTTTTACGGAGAAGTAGATGTATTGATGTCGCCGGTCAATACAGTGTCATTGAAAAAATAAAATATTTCGTAATTTTATCTTTTTTCTAAAATATATAATTTATATATAATTTGGTACACTGTTTTATCCCTATTATTAGTTCCGTGGACGTGCACTTCTGCTGTCTCGCCAAAATGGCTGAAATCCAATTGCTTCATCATGTCACGGTGCCGTAAAAAAAGTCCAGCGTACTTGTATAAATAGAAGTCAGTGGCTTGAGTACAAGTACCAATCAATCAATCAATCTCCTTATTCACAAACAATAAATTGTGTACCTACGAATATTACAGCAATGTTCTTACTATATTGCTAAGCCTTAATTTAGTTAAACAAAATAAATTAATTATTATAAAGGTAATTTTTTATCGTTTTCAAACTTTTAAGTACTGATTATGATGTCATAGTGTTCCGAAGAGTTCGCTACTTTTGTTAACTATAAAAAATTATAATAAACTTAAATTGATATTAACATTTTACTCCAAAATATGTTTTATAAAAAATAACGTTGTCAGTTACCACCAATTAAACATGCGCGTCTGCATACCAGAATTTAACATACAAGAGTACTCACCGGGTCGCGGTTCACTGAGGTCGGAAGTGACAAAATACCGAGAATATATTGAACGCCCTTCGATATGACGGTAATTATCTTTTGGCCTATGTTTAAAATTCTTTGGCAACGTACTCTACTCTATGTGGCTGTTCAGTTTGACTTCACATCTGGCGTCACCTAGTTTTAGCCGGCTAAGCATAAGTGGACCCGGACTGCGGCTTTTTGTCGTACCATATAGATTAATTTATACTATTGTTGTATATTGCCGAAATATAAAACTACAGTCCTGTAAATAACCACTATTATTTTAGTAAACATGTTGGTTTGGTTGATTCGAACACAAAACCGGGTCTTTGTAGCCAGCCATCTAACATTTAAATCATCCAATATAAAATGACAAATATCAACAAAACGTGAAAAACGATTTGGACGATTGATAGGCGGAATCGCGCGTAACCAGTGCGATTAGTGGCGATTCGATTGCCGACCGCGTGCAGAACGCGGTAAGCGCATCGAGACGTGTAATCTGTTGACCGTTAAATGTTATTTGAGTGTACTTACTTCTAACTGTTCTATATTTTATAGAGACAAAAATTTAAGGGCAATAGAAGTTAAAAAATATTTTTTTCATTCATTGTGATGACAATTTTCTTTAAAATATATCATAAAGGCTATGTACCAGGAGTTTCCCTGCGTGATAGACTTCGTAAGGAAGATATTCACAAAAGAAAAAGAGTAATTGACATAGCCTAGTGGATCAGTAGGCTGGAGAGGCAATGGGCCTGCCATATACCTCGAAGACCCGACAAGTGACGGGAAGTAAAGGCTCTCGAGCGGCAGTCTAGTATCGATAACCGAAGAGTAGAACGGCCCCGCACTTAATAGCCGGGTAAGGAATGAAGGAAGTCGATGAATGCAGATAGCTCAGGGCTGAGTTATGTGGCATTCCTAAGAGGCCTATGTTCAGCAGTGGACTTGTAAAGATGTGGTCATGATTATAATAATGATGGTATAAGTTGTAACGGTACTAATATACTAATCAAAATTAGTATTGATTTCAAAAATAATGCGTTAAAATTGACATATTGATAGCTGCACTGTTGGTGAATTTAAACGGGAATTTGATCGAAAAGTGATTGCTGTTCCTGCATGTTCAAGTGACGGTGAATACGTAAAAGCAATGAGATTTTGTTTTTCTTTTATAGATGAGGGGGCAAACGAGAATGCAATTCACCTGATGGTGATGAATGTACAATAATAGAATATGTGTAATTAATAGAATCAGGCGTTACTTTGCGGAAATCCTTTATAGTAAAAATATTAATTAATTTGCAACCTTCCGCTAACTAAATACAATGATGTGTCTTACCTGGATTGAAGAGCACCTCCCGCCCTCCCTCAGTTGCGTGCACTAATTTCGTCACCACTAGTCCCAACACCACTACTCCCAACACCACTACTCCCAACACCACTACTCCCGGCACCACATCTTCCAACACCACTATTCCAGGAAAGGCACACCATCGACGATAATACGACACGTGTTTCGCCTCTATACGGGGCATCCTCAGGTGATGTAGACTCTACGGCGGCTGACCACTTAGTGGTGCCGGGAGTTGTGGTGCTGGGACTAGTGGTGACGGAATTAGTGCACGCAATTGAGGGAGTGCGGGAGGTGCTCTGCAATCCAGGTAAGACACATCATTGTATATAGTTAGCGGAAGGTTGCAAATTAGTTAATATTTTTATTAAAAGCGTATTTCTAACGAGAGCAGTTCAAGCTGTATGTCGCAACACATCGGACGCGCTGCAGAATTATGTTGCCGAAGACTTCTCTTTCACATTTCCTTTTAAAATTAATAAGCCCTAAAACTGTTAATTTTTATAAGGAACCTGTAGTAACAAGCCTGTTGGGCTTGTTGCTGGTTCTTTCCAAGACAGAGGCTTTTTCTTTCATTACGCATTATGTGCTGAAGCCATGCTGCAGCTCTGTTATGGTTGCAGCATCGATGGTAGGCTAAACCAGGGAAGGACTACGCTCTCACAGAATACCAGCTTAAAATAGCACATTAAACCTACTGTTAAGTGTGGTCAGTGTAAAGAAACGGAGACGTTTTTTACTGGATACGAGTCATTCCATTTTAGTCCTAGCGCTAGGAACGCATCTGCGTTTTTATTCTTAATTTAATCAATGATTAATGTAAATTTATATGGGCCACGGGGTCCTCTAACCATCAAATGGACTGTGTGCTCGTTTTTCAACCTTATTCTATGAAAAAATACTCAGTAATGTACCGATTATTTAAGTCGATTGTAATAATTCATTTATTTTGTTACAAGTACTTAAGGTTATTGTGCTTACTCATACAATAAAACGACAAGATCATAACAACCTCCATTATCTCATGTGTCTGCTTACAAAAGATGAATAGCTTTCCTCGTCTTTGAACGTCACTTAATCCTCCAAATCTCGGTTAAGAGGAAAAATTTTCATCGATGACGTAACGTTGTACTTGGCTACGGCCACTGATACAGGCTACGCCGTAGCGTAGTATCTACGGGCGCACGGCGCCGACCGAACGCTACACCGCTATCAGTATTCGCGTAGACTTCGTAAAGCTACGAAGTTTTGTGATAATTTGGCGATTGATTCGAAACTTGGCGAACAGTTTGAATGTTTGTGTTGTAAGATGGTTTCAACGGACTTGCTTACAATAAGTAATTATGAAATATTAACGTATAATGAGCATTTATTAAGCGAAAACTTATTCATTTGGATAATTTATTATACAATATTATAATGAGTATGCCCTTAAAAGATGTGCGATTTTTGTAAATAGTATGAAACGTCTTAGAACATGTTTTAATGTTACATTTTGTGACGGTAAAGTATAAAATGAATCAAAGATAAATATTTTACTAGTATTTAGAACCTGATTTAAACCAATACTTTACAAAAGTTAGTGCATTTTACGTAACTTTTTTTTTAAATAAGTGCCTGCATATACAGTTTGAAATAAATTCGAAATTTAATTTTGGTGAGTTATGCTGTATACTGTAAATAAATTATTTTTGCTGATAAAACACTGTTAAAGAATGAAGTCGACTGATATGTTAAAATTATAAACAATAACACGGTGGTAAAGCAAGCTAAGTGAATAAAAATCTATAAAATGTGACAATGGGGGAGGGTACGAACCCTGGCGTATTCTTCGTGGGTGTCAATGGCAGTGGATATCGACTATCCGCACGCGGGGTACAGACCTTGCAGAGCTTCTTGCGCGAGCATGGCGCCGACTGTGTTCGTCAGTTCATGCAGGTTTGGTGTTCTTGCAGAGTTCTAATTTTTCAAAGTTATATGGAATTTATAGATATAAATTAATTATCTATGCTCGCTTCTAAATAATATAATCCTTTACAAGATGAGTCCGGGACTTACCTTGTAGTGTGAGAATATCCACTACTCCGTATCCTCCCATTGGTGTCGTAAGAGGCGACTGAGGGTCACAAACCAAGAGATGAGCAGCAGCGTCTTCCTAATAATGTCTAAAAGTTAAAAATTGAAACTGCGGCGTCCCACCCGCTTGTGTAGCGTGGCGACTGTGGCAAGTGGCTTGTAGGGCGATATAGGTAGGAAGCTCATGTTCAGCAGTGGAACTTCTATAGACTGTTACGGTAGGGCGTGTCAACTGGTAGACGACCATGAAATACAACAAACACAACGTTCAAAAACTTTATTATTAAACTATGTTTGTGTAAAAAAGGTTATTATAATATTAAGGAATTTATGGATGATAATAACCCCTTGGAAGAGTGATCACTACCAAGTTATTTCTAATTTGTTTTGTGTTGTTAATTGTAACATACATGAATGTAAGCTCTTATTTAAAAAAATAGTCGCGCTGGTTCTTCCCAGGACAGAGGATTTTTTGCGAACCAGTGGTAAATGAAAAAAAAAGTGACTTTCAATAAGTATTATTTATAATCCATATTGAATAAAAAAGTTTCTGCTTCTGTTTCAATATATGCGTTCTCTTTACTAGGTAGTCTGCCTGGGTGGTTACCGTCCTTTTGCCTATTTTTACCGCCAAATGGCAATGCTGTATCCGGTCCAAAGGTTTAGAGAGCCCAGTATAATTGCTGTGAGGCATTCAATCTTAGTCCATAGAGTTGACAATGCTACCTGTTCCCTTATTTTTTTAAGCTAGCAGCAGATGTACATGGACTGTATACCTTATTATCAGCTGGACTGTAAGTTAGTCCGTTTGTCAATTCGGTTTTTTTGAAAACTTACCCTTTAGTTGGGGCGGGTCTGTGGGCCAGTACCCCAGTACACCCAATACTCCGGCGTTAATGATACTGTTTCTACTGTCTAAAAGGAGAAGGTTTTCAATTCGACTGTATTTTTTATGTGTGTTGTTACCTTTTTCCAGGTGAATCAATTTTGATGTTTTTTTTATTTGAAAAGCTGTTGCTTCTCATGTGGTTTTATATAAATTTGATTAAGATCTGACCAGTAGTTTTTGAGTTATCTTATGACTTGACTACATTGATGATGTTCTCATTTTATTTATATTAAAGTAAATTGTACAAAATTTATATACTAACACTTGTTGAGTTAGATATTTTGAAAACCATTGCTCTAGAAATATTATTTAATTTAAAAATACTCATATCGTATACGTTACAAATATATGACTATAAGAAATGAGATAAAATTCACAATCTTATGTTTGTTGCTTCAACGTTAGCAACGATCGTGCAGCATTTTTATTTCAGCTTATCAATAATTCACCGTTGAACGTAGGCGTCCTAGTAGATTGCGATATGGAAGATATTGTTGCATGCCGCCCTCGCAGGCCGGCTGGCGACCGTAGCGTTTTGTTATTAAATTGTTACCAGGGAGATGCTGCTGCTTATCTTTTGTCTCATCGCCCTCGTCGCCTCCCCACGGGATGACACGAAGTATTGAGTCTCCTTCGCCGCCACGATACGACGGTTTAGCATTAGCAATATAGATCGCAGGTTATGTTATTTATTACTTTTATCTCCGGTTTGGAAAAAAATCCTGTTTTGCGAAAAACCAACAAGAAACCCCGCTGACCTTTTTTCGTAGTATAAAAGTATACAACAAAACACAGGTTGTACAAACT